>OU342742.1:112190742-112455605 GCA_910589775.1 Avena eriantha | reverse complement strand
TTTTTGTATCGGGTCTTAGGATCGTTGTAAATCCCCCTAGAGTGCCAAACAGTGTGCCATAACTCATGAAAACGATTGTAAAACGCGAAAAACGACGAGTCTTTGGTCTAACTCTCAAACATGTATCAGGTCTTAGCATCATTGTAAATCCCCCTAGAGAGCCAAAACAGTGTCCAATAACTCATGAAAACGGTTGTAAAACACGAAAACTACGAGTTTTTGGTTATAACGCGGAAACAAGTATCCGGGTCTTAGGATTGTTGTACATACCTCGATGGAGCATCAAAACAGTGTCCCAAGCTCATGGAGAACGGCATAAAACATGAAAAACCGACGAGTTTTTGGTAATAAATCTCAAACCTGTATCGGGTCTTAGGGATCGTTGTTAGAATCCCCTATAGTGCCAAAACAAGTGTGCAATAACTCATGAAAACGGTCGTAAAACACGAAAACGACGAGTTTTTGGTCATAAGGTCCCAAACATGTATCGGGTCTTAGGATCGTTGTAAATCCCCTAGAGTGCCAAAACAGTGTCCAATAGCTCATGAAAACGGTTGTGAAACACGAAAACTACGAGTTTTGGTTATAACTCGTAAACAAGTATCGGGTCTTAGGATCGTTGTAAATCCTCATGGAGCACCAAAACAGTGTCTAATAGCTCATGAGAACGGCCGTAAAACATGAAAAACGGCGGAGTTTTCATAATAACTCTCAAACATGTACCGGATTCTAGGATCGTTGTAAATCCCCATGAAGCGCCAAAATAGTGTGCAATAGGTCATGAAAATGGCCGTAAAACGTGAAAAACGAAGAGTTTTTGGTCATAAACCCTCAAACCTGTATCGGGTCTTAGGGTTGTTGTGAATCCCCCTGGAACCCCAAAACTATGGGCAATAACTCATGAAAACAGCCATAATACGCGAAATCGACGAGTTTTTGGTTAAAACTCTCAAACATGTATCGGGTCTAACGAGCAATGCAAACCCACCTGGAAACTCACAACTGTAGGTAATAGGGCATTAAAAGAACCATAAAACATAAAAAAACAAGTTTTTCGTCATGCCCTCAAACATGTATCGGGTCTAATGGTCGTTTTAAATCGCCTTAAAACCGTTGAACTGTGGCAATAGCTCATCAAAACGGTCATAAAACACAAAAAACGACGATTTTTTGCTCATCCCCTTAAACATGCATCGGGTCTAACGGTCCATGAAAATCCTCATGGAGAACCAAAACAGTGTGCAATAACTCATGAAAACGGCTGTAAAACGCGAAAACGACGAGTGTTTGGTCATAACTCTCAAACATGTCTTGGGGTCTTAGGATCGTTGTAAATCCCCCTAGAGTGCCAAAACAGTGTGCAATAACTCATGAAAACGGTCGTAAAACGCGAAAACGACGAGTTTTTGGTCATAACTCTCAAACATGTCTCGGGTCTTAGGATCGTTGTAAATCCCCCTAGAGTGCCAAAACACTGTGCAATAACTCATGAAAACGGTCGTCAAAACGCGAAAACGACGAGTTTTTGGTCATAACTCTCAAACATGTATCAGGTCTTAGGATTGTTGTAAATCCTCATGGAGCATCAAAACAGTGTCCAATAGCTCATGAGAACGGCCATAAAACACGAAAAACTACGAGTTTTTGGTAATAACTCTCAAACATGTACTAGATTATAGGATCGTTGTAAATCCCCATGAAGCGCCAAAACAGTGTGCAATAGGTCATGAAAACGGCCGTAAAAACGTGAAAAACGAAGAGTTTTTGGTCATAACCCTCAAACCTGTATCGGGTCTTAGGGTTGTTGTAAATCCCCCTGGAACCCCAAAACTATGGGCAATAACTCATGAAAACAGCCATAATACGCGAAATCGACGAGTTTTTGGTTAAAACTCTCAAACATGTATCGGGTCTAACGAGCAATGCAAACCCACCTGGAAACTAACAACTGTAGGTATTAGGGCATGAAAACAACCATAAAACATTAAAAAACAAGTTTTTCGTCATGCCCTCAAACATGTATCGGGTCTAATGGTCGTTTTAAATGGCCTTAAAACCGTTGAACTATGGCAATAGCTCATCAAAACGGTCATAAAACACAAAAACGACGATTTTTTGCTCATCCCCTTAAACATGCATCGGGTCTAACGGTCCATGAAAATCCTCATGGAGCACCAAAACAGGGTGCAATAACTCATGAAAACGGCCATAAAACGCGAGAACGACGAGTTTTTGGTCATAACTATCAAAAACGTATCGGGTCTTAGGATCGTTGTAAATCCCCCTAGAGTGCCAAAACAGTGTGCAATAACTCATGAAAACGATTGTAAAACGCGAAAACGACGAGTCTTTGGTCATAACTCTCAAACATGTATCAGGTCTTAGGATCATTGTAAATCCCCCTAGAGAGCCAAAACAGTGTCCAATAACTCATGAAACGGTTGTAAAACACGAAAACTACGAGTTTTGGATATAACTCGTAAACATGTATCGGGTCTTAGGATTGTTGTAAATCCTCATGGAGCATCAAAACAGTGTCCAATAGCTCATGAGAACGGCCGTAAAACATGAAAAACGGTGAGTTTTTCGTAATAACTCTCAAACATGTACCGGATTTTAGGATCGTTGTAAATCCCCATGAAGCGCCAAAATAGTGTGCAATAGGTCATGAAAACAGCCAAAAAACGTGAAAAACGAAGAGTTTTTGGTCATAAACCCTCAAACCTGTATCGGGTCTTAGGGTTGTTGTAAATCCCCCTGGAACCCCAAAACTATGGGCAATAACTCATGAAAACAGCCATAATACGCGAAATCGACGAGTTTTTGGTTAAAACTCTCAAACATGTATCGAGTCTAACGAGCAATGCAAACCCACCTGGAAACTAACAACTGTAGGTAATAGGGCAAGAAAACAACCATAAAACATTAAAAAACAAGTTTTTCGTCATGCCCTCAAACATGTATCGGGTCTAATGGTCGTTTTAAAATGGCCTTAAAACCGTTGAATTATGGCAATAGCTCATCAAACCGGTCATAAAACACAAAAACGACGATTTTTTGCTCATCCCCTTAAACATGCATCGGGTCTAACGGTCCATGAAAATCCTCATGGAGCACCAAAATAGTGTGCAATAACTCATGAAAACGGCCGTAAAACGCGAAAACGACGAGTTTTTGGTCATAACTCTCAAAAACGTATCGGGTCTTAGGATCGTTGTAAATCCCCCTAGAGTGCCAAAACAGTGTGCAATAACTCATGAAAACGATTGTAAAACGCGAAAACGACGAGTCTTTGGTCATAACTCTCAAACATGTATCAGGTCTTAGCATCATTGTAAATCCCCCTAGAGAGCCAAAACAGTGTCCAATAACTCATGAAAACGGTTGTAAAACACGAAAACTACGAGTTTTTGGTTATAACTCGTAAACAAGTATCGGGTCTTAGGATTGTTGTAAATCCTCATGGAGCATCAAAAACAGTGTCCAATAGCTCATGAGAACGGCCATAAAACATGAAAAACGACGAGTTTTTGGTAATAACTCTCAAACATGTATCGGGTCTTAGGATCGTTGTAAATCCCCCTATAGTGCCAAAACAGTGTGCAATAACTCATGAAAACGGTCGTAAAACGCGAAAACGACGAGTTTTTGGTCATAAGTCCCAAACATGTATCGGGTCTTAGGATCATTGTAAATCCCCCTAGAGTGCCAAAACAGTGTGGAATACCTCATGAAAACGGTCGTAAAACACGAAAACTACGAGTTTTTGGTTATAACTCGTAAACAAGTATCGGGTCTTAGGATCGTTGTAAATCCTCATGGAGCATCAAAACAGTGTCTAATAGCTCATGAGAACGGCCATAAAACACGAAAAACTACGAGTTTTGGTAATAACTCTCAAACATGTACCAGATTCTAGGATCGTTGTAAATCCCCATGAAGCGCCAAAACAGTGTGCAATAGGTCATGAAAACGGCCGTAAAACGTGAAAAACGAAGAGTTTTTGGTCATAACCCTCAAACCTGTATCAGGTCTTAGGGTTGTTGTAAATCCCCCTGGAACCCCAAAACTATGGGCAATAACTCATGAAAACCGCCATAATACGCTAAAGCGACGAGTTTTTGGTTAAAACTCTCAAACATGTATCGTGTCTAACGAGCAATGCAAACCCACCTAGAAACTCACAACTGTAGGTCATAGGGCATGAAAACAACCATAAAACATAAAAAAGCAAGTTTTTCGCCATGCCCTCAAACATGTATCGGGTCTAATGGTCGTTGTAAATCGCCTTGAAACCGTTGAACTGTGGCAATAGCTCATGAAAACGGTCATAAAACAAAAAAAACGACGATTTTTTGCTCATCCCCTTATACATGCACCGGGTCTAACGGTCCATGAAAATCCTTATGGAGCACCAAAACAGTGTGCAATAACTCATGAAAACGGCTGTAAAACGCGAAAACGACGAGTTTTTGGTCATAACTCTCAAACATGTATCGGGTCTTTGGATCGTTGTAAATCCCCCTAGAGTGCCAAAACAGTGTCCAATAGCTCATGAAAACGGTCGTAAAACGCGAAAACGACGAGTTTTTGGTCATTACTCTCAAACATGTATCAGGTCTTAGGATCGTTGTAAATCCCCCTAGAGTGCCAAAACAGTATCCAATAGCTCATGAAAACGATTGTAAAACACGAAAACTACGAGTTTGTGGTCATAACTCTTAAACAAGTATCGGGTCTTAGGATCGTTCTAAATCCTCATGGAGCACCAATACAGTGTCTAATAGCTCATGAGAACGGCCGTAAAACATGAAAACGACGAGTTTTTGGTAATAACTCTCAAACATGTACCAGATTCTTGGATCGTTTTAAATCCCCATGAAGCGCCAAAACAATATGCAATAGGTCATGAAAACGGCCGTAAAACGTGAAAAACGAAGAGTTTTTGGTCATAACCCTCAAACCTCTATCGGGTCTTAGGGTTGCTGTAGATCCCCCTGGAACCCCAAAACTATGGGCAATAACTAGTGAAAACAGCCATAATACGCGAAATCGACGAGTTTTTGGTTAAAACTCTCAAACATGTATCGGGTCTAACGAGCAATGCAAACCCACCTGGAAACTAACAACTGTAGCTAATAGGGCATGAAAACAACCATAAAACATAAAAAAGCAAGTTTTACGTCATGCCCTCAAACATGTATCGGGTCTAATGGTGGTTGTAAATCGCCTTGAAACTCTTCAACTATGGCAATAGCTCATGAAAACGGTCATAAAACACAAAAACGATGATTTTTTGCTCATCCCCTTTAACATGCATCGGGTCTAACGGTCCATGCACATCCTCATGGAGCACCAAAACAGTGTGCAATAACTCATGAAAACGGCCGTAAAACGCGAAAACGACGAGTTTTTGGTCATAACTCTCAAACATGTCTCGGGTCTTAGGATCGTGGTAAATCCTCCTAGAGTGCGAAAACAGTGTGCAATAACTCATGAAAACGGTCGTAAAACGCGAAAACGACGAGTTTTTGGTCATAACTCTCAAACATGTCTCGGGTCTTAGGATCGTTGTAAATCCCCCTAGAGTGCCAAAACAGTGTGCAATAACTCATGAAAACGGTCGTAAAACGCGAAAACGACGAGTTTTTGGTCATAACTCTCAAACATGTATCAGGTCTTAGGATTGTTGTAAATCCTCATGGAGCATCAAAATAGTGTCCAATAGCTCATGAGAACGGCCATAAAACACGAAAAACTACGAGTTTTTGGTAATAACTCTCAAACATGTACCAGATTCTAGGATCTTTGTAAAACCCCATGAAGCGCCAAATCAGTGTGCAATAGGTCATGAAAACGGCCGTAAAACGTGAAAAACAAAGAGTTTTTGGTCATAACCCTCAAACCTGTATCAGGTCTTAGGGTTGTTGTAAATCCCCCTGGAACCCCAAAACTATGGGCAATAACTCATGAAAAACCGCCATAATACGCGAAAGCGACGAGTTTTTGGTTAAAGCTTTCAAACATGTATCGTGTCTAACGAGCAATGCAAACCCACCTAGAAACTCACAACTGTAGGTCATAGGGCATGAAAACAACCATAAAACATAAAAAAACAAGTTTTTCGTCATGCCCTCAAACATGTATCGGGTCTAATGGTCCTTCTAAATCGCCTTAAAACCCTTGAACTATGGCAATAGCTCATGAAAACGGTCATAAAACACAAAAACGACGATTTTTTACTCATCCCCTTAAACATGCATCGGGTCTAACGGTCCATGAAAATCCTCATGGAGCACCAAAATAGTGTGCAATAACTCATGAAAACGGCCGTAAAACGCGAAAACGACGAGTTTTTGGTCATAACTCTCAAACATGTATCAGGTCATAGGATCGTTGTAAATCCCCCTGGAGTGCCAAAACAGTGTCCAATAGCTCATGAAAACGGTTGGAAAACACGAAAACTACGAGTTTTTGGTTATAACTCTTAAACAAGTATCGAGTCTTAGGATTGTTGTAAATCCTCATGGAGCATCAAAACAGTGTCCAATAGCTCATGAGAACGGCCGTAAAACATAAAAAACGACGAGTTTTTGGTAATAACTCTCAAACATGTACCGGCTTCTAGGATCATTGTAAATCCCCATGAAGCGCCAAAACAGTGTGCAATAGGTCATGAAAACGGCCGTAAAACGTGAAAAACGAAGAGTTTTTGGTCATAACCCTCAAACCTGTATCAGGTCATAGGGTTGTTGTAAATCCCCCTGGAACCCCAAAACTATGGGCAATAACTCTTGAAAACAGCCATAATACGCGAAAGCGACGAGTTTTTGGTTAAAACTCTCAAACATGTATCGGGTCTAACGAGCAATGCAAACCCACCTGGAAACTGAAAACTGTAGGTAATAAGGCATGAAAACAACCATAAAACATAAAAAAAATAAGTTTTTCGTCATGCCCTCAAACATGTATCGGGTCTAATGGTCGTTGTAAATCGCCTTGAAACCCTTGAACTGTGGCAATAGCTCATGAAAACGGTCATAAAACACAAAAACGACGATTTTTTGCTCATCCCCTTAAACATGCATCAGGTCTAACGGTCCATGAAAATCCTCATGGAGCACCAAAACAGTGTGCAATGACTCATGAAAACGGCCGTAAAACGCGAAAACGACGAGTTTTTGGTCATAACTCTCAAACATGTATCGGGTCTTTGGATCGTTGTAAATCCCCCTAGAGTGCCAAAACAGTGTCCAATAGCTCATGAAAACGGTCGTAAAACGCGAAAACGACGAGTTTTTGGTCATTACTCTCAAACATGTATCAGGTCTTAGGATCGTTGTAAATCCCCCTAGAGTGCCAAAACAGTGTCCAATAGCGCATGAAAACGATTGTAAAACACGAAAACTACGAGTTTTTGGTCATAACTCTGAAACAAGTATCGGGTCTTAGGATCGTTCTAAATCCGCATGGAGCACCAATACAGTGTCTAATAGCTCATGAGAACGGCCGTAAAACATGAAAACGACGAGTTTTTGGTAATAACTCTCAAACATGTACCGGATTCTAGGATCATTTTAAATCCCCATGAAGCGCCAAAACAATATGCAATAGGTCATGAAAACGGCCGTAAAACGTGAAAAACGAAGAGTTTTTGGTCATAACCCTCAAACCTCTATCGGGTATTAGGGTTGCTGTAGATCCCCCTGGAACCCCAAAACTATGGGCAATAACTCATGAAAACAACCATAATACGCGAAATCGACGAGTTTTTGGTTAAAACTCTCAAACATGTATCGGGTCTAACGAGCAATGCAAACCCACCTGGAAACTCACAACTGTAGGTAATAGGGCATTAAAAGAACCATAAAACATAAAAAAGCAAGTTTTTCGCCATGCCCTCAAACATGTATCGGGTCTAATGGTCGTTGTAAATCGCCTTGAAACCCTTGAACTGTGGCAATAGCTCATGGAAACGGTCATAAAACAAAAAAAACGACGATTTTTTGCTCATCCCCTTATACATGCATCGGGTCTAACGGTCCATGAAAATCCTTATGGAGCACCAAAACAGTGTGCAATAACTCATGAAAACGGCTGTAAAACGCGAAAACGACGAGTTTTTGGTCATAACTCTCAAACATGTATCGGGTCTTTGGATCGTTGTAAATCCCCCTAGAGTGCAAAAACAGTGTCCAATAGCTCATGAAAACGGTCGTAAAACGCGAAAACGACGAGTTTTTGGTCATTACTCTCAAACATGTATCAGGTCTTAGGATCGTTGTAAATCCCCCTAGAGTGCCAAAACAGTGTCCAATAGCTCATGAAAACGATTGTAAAACACGAAAACTACGAGTTTGTGGTCATAACTCTTAAACAAGTATCGGGTCTTAGGATCGTTCTAAATCCTCATGGAGCACCAATACAGTGTCTAATAGCTCATGAGAACGGCCGTAAAACATGAAAACGACGAGTTTTTGGTAATAACTCTCAAACATGTACCGGATTCTTGGATCATTTTAAATCCCCATGAAGCGCCAAAACAATATGCAATAGGTCATGAAAACGGCCGTAAAACGTGAAAAACGAAGAGTTTTTGGTCATAACCCTCAAACCTCTATCGGGTCTTAGGGTTGCTGTAGATCCCCCTGGAACCCCAAAACTATGGGCAATAACTCATGAAAACAGCCATAATACGCGAAATCGACGAGTTTTTGGTTAAAACTCTCAAACATGTATCGGGTCTAACGAGCAATGCAAACCCACCTGGAAACTCACAACTGTAGGTAATAGGGCATTAAAAGAACCATAAAACATAAAAAAGCAAGTTTTTCGCCATGCCCTCAAACATGTATCGGGTCTAATGGTCGTTGTAAATCGCCTTGAAACCCTTGAACTGTGGCAATAGCTCATGAAAACGGTCATAAAACAAAAAAAACGACGATTTTTTGCTCATCCCCTTATACATGCATCGGGTCTAACGGTCCATGAAAATCCTTATGGAGCACCAAAACAGTGTGCAATAACTCATGAAAACGGCTGTAAAACGCGAAAACGACGAGTTTTTGGTCATAACTCTCAAACATGTATCGGGTCTTTGGATCGTTGTAAATCCCCCTAGAGTGCAAAAACAGTGTCCAATAGCTCATGAAAACGGTCGTAAAACGCGAAAACGACGAGTTTTTGGTCATTACTCTCAAACATGTATCAGGTCTTAGGATCGTTGTAAATCCCCCTAGAGTGCCAAAACAGTGTCCAATAGCTCATGAAAACGATTGTAAAACACGAAAACTACGAGTTTGTGGTCATAACTCTTAAACAAGTATCGGGTCTTAGGATCGTTCTAAATCCTCATGGAGCACCAATACAGTGTCTAATAGCTCATGAGAACGGCCGTAAAACATGAAAACGACGAGTTTTTGGTAATAACTCTCAAACATGTACCGGATTCTTGGATCATTTTAAATCCCCATGAAGCGCCAAAACAATATGCAATAGGTCATGAAAACGGCCGTAAAACGTGAAAAACGAAGAGTTTTTGGTCATAACCCTCAAACCTCTATCGGGTCTTAGGGTTGCTGTAGATCCCCCTGGAACCCCAAAACTATGGGCAATAACTCATGAAAACAGCCATAATACGCGAAATCGACGAGTTTTTGGTTAAAACTCTCAAACATGTATCGGGTCTAACGAGCAATGCAAACCCACCTGGAAACTCACAACTGTAGGTAATAGGGCATTAAAAGAACCATAAAACATAAAAAAGCTAGTTTTTCGCCATGCCCTCAAACATGTATCGGGTCTAATGGTCGTTGTAAATCGCCTTGAAACCCTTGAACTGTGGCAATAGCTCATGAAAACGGTCATAAAACAAAAAAAACGACGATTTTTTGCTCATCCCCTTATACATGCATCGGGTCTAACGGTCCATGAAAATCCTTATGGAGCACCAAAACAGTGTGCAATAACTCATGAAAACGGCTGTAAAACGCGAAAACGACGAGTTTTTGGTCATAACTCTCAAACATGTATCGGGTCTTTGGATCGTTGTAAATCCCCCTAGAGTGCCAAAACAGTGTCCAATAGCTCATGAAAACGGTCGTAAAACGCGAAAACGACGAGTTTTTGGTCATTACTCTCAAACATGTATCAGGTCTTAGGATCGTTGTAAATCCCCCTAGAGTGCCAAAACAGTGTCCAATAGCTCATGAAAACGATTGTAAAACACGAAAACTACGAGTTTGTGGTCATAACTCTTAAACAAGTATCGGGTCTTAGGATCGTTCTAAATCCTCATGGAGCACCAATACAGTGTCTAATAGCTCATGAGAACGGCCGTAAAACATGAAAACGACGAGTTTTTGGTAATAACTCTCAAACATGTACCGGATTCTTGGATCATTTTAAATCCCCATGAAGCGCCAAAACAATATGCAATAGGTCATGAAAACGGCCGTAAAACGTGAAAAATGAAGAGTTTTTGGTCATAACCCTCAAACCTCTATCGGGTCTTAGGGTTGCTGTAGATCCCCCTGGAACCCCCAAAACTATGGGCAATAACTCATGAAAACAGCCATAATACGCGAAATCGACGAGTTTTTGGTTAAAACTCTCAAACATGTATCGGGTCTAACGAGCAATGCAAACCCACCTGGAAACTCACAACTGTAGGTAATAGGGCATTAAAAGAACCATAAAACATAAAAAAGCAAGTTTTTCGCCATGCCCTCAAACATGTATCGGGTCTAATGGTCGTTATAAATCGCCTTGAAACCCTTGAACTGTGGCAATAGCTCATGAAAACGGTCATAAAACAAAAAAAACGACGATTTTTTGCTCATCCCCTTATACATGCATCGGGTCTAACGGTCCATGAAAATCCTTATGGAGCACCAAAACAGTGTGCAATAACTCATGAAAACGGCTGTAAAACGCGAAAACGACGAGTTTTTGGTCATAACTCTCAAACATGTATCGGGTCTTAGGATCATGGTAAATCCCCCTAGAGTGCTAGAACAGTGTGCAATAACTCATGAAAACCGTCGTAAAACGCGAAAACGACGAGTTTTTGGTCATAACTCTCAAACATGTATCAGGTCTTAGGATCGTTGTAAATCCCCCTAGCGTGCCAAAATAGTGTCCAATAGCTCATGAAAACGGTTGTAAAACACGAAAACTACGAGTTTTTGGTCATAACTCTTAAACAAGTATCGGGTCTTAGGATCGTTGTAAATCCTCATGCAGCATCAAAACAGTGTCACGTATGCCCTAATTGGAGACCTAGCCACCCCTTTACAAGGAGGGCTAGGGCCTCTGTAGAAAGGGTTGATTTTGGGTTGGTTGGCATTTGAGTAGTTGGTTCGTTGGAGATAGGTAGTGGTGAGAGTAAGAGAGCTCCTTCTTCCTCCTCTCCCCAATACAGCTCGAGGAGCATTGTAAACCTTGTGAACCTAGTGAATACAAAGCATCTGTGTGTGGAATCACCACACTATCCCTCCCTGGATTCCTCTAGTGCATATTGGCCCCACCTTTAGCCTATCCATGGCATCTGCCGTGACACCACCACGACACAATGCGCTGGCCACTACCTCCACTGCTTGGGCGGTCGCCGCCTCCTTTGCTTCTGTTGCGGCAGCCACTGTAGTAGCCCCTCCCCCGAACGAATTATCGTGCTCGGCTACCGCCTTCGTCGTGTCATACGACGCCATCATGGCAATCGTGTGCGCCTCAGCATCCTCCAGGAAGCACTCACGCGCCATGTCATGTATTCTTGACCATGGTGGTGATGTTGCAGCTAGTGAAGGGAATATGCCCGAGAGGCAATAATAAAGTGGTTACTATCTTATTCCATGTTTATGATAAATGTTTATTTTACATGCTATAATTGTATTGATCGGAAACGTCAATACATGTGTGTTTAATAAACAAAAAGGGTTCCTAGTTATGCCGCTCTTATAGACTAGCTCGTTGATTAACAAGATGATCAAGGTTTCCTGATCATGGACATTGGATGTTGTTAATAACGAGGTCACAACATTGGTGGAATGATGTGATGAACATTTATCCGTAGTATAGCATTACGATCAAAGTCATTATGTTTGTATTGTTATAAAACTATACAAAGTAATCTTTATCCTTAGACCATGAGATCATGTTAATTGCTAACACCGGAAGAGTATCTTGATAACATCAAACGTCACACCGTAACAGGGTGACTATAAAGATGGGTTCAGTGCTACGAAGGTGTTATGTTGAGGCTCATGGATCAAGAGTGGAATCTGTCAATCCCGATGACGGATAGATAGACTCTGGGCCCTCTCGGTGATATCACATTAAGATACCTTGCAAGCAAGTGATGTGATCACTAGAATGTTATATCACGGGACCGAGAAAAGAGTGCATGTCGGTAACGAAATCAAACTAGGTATGGACATACCGATGATCGAATCTCGGACATGTAATATATCGCCAGACAAAGGGATTTAGTTACAAGCGTTAAAGGTTCTCACGATCACAAAAGTCATCGTTGAATGTGTAGGAGTCAGTACGGATCTCCGGGTCCCGCTGCTGATTATTGATCGGAGAGGGGTCTCGATCATGTCTGCATTATTCGCGAACCCTAGGGTGGCACACTTAAGGGATACCGACACCATTTGGAGCAAATATGTTTCAGATAAATATTTAGGAAAGCGCTGGAATTATTTCAATAGACACCGAAACTGTTTTGGGTGAAATTGCTGAAATTGGTTCTGCATGTAATATTGAAATGTTGTAGGGGGTTTTATGTGAATGTTTGTTAATTAAAGTAATTAACAAAATTCTGAACAAAAATAATAAAAGAGTTTTATTAAATGAGAGAGCATTAAATTTGGAGAAATTTAATGCATTTAGAGTGGAGACTTTAAAAGGGAATGTGAAGAGGCATTTTAATGTGGGGGGGTTACCACCACATGAATCACCTCCTCCATGCGCCGACAATGAAGGAGGGGCCCCCCCTCCTCCTATAAAAGGCCACCCTCTCCTCACTTCTCAAACACACCTCCTTGTGAAGGATCTCTCTCCCCCTCTAGTATTATTCCCCCATGGTCTCAGATTAGCGAGATACATGTTCCCGGTGGCTTTATCTGGAAAGGAGTTGCTGCTTCCGCTGCTTTGCTGGAGCGAGGGACGGAGGTTTTCGGGGTACCGGACGTGTGTGCGATCACGGATGCACCACTGCTTTGCGGTGTTGGACTTGGTGCTGCTGGAGCTGGATCTGATGGACGTGTTGGAGCCGGACCTGCTGGACTTCCTCACGGTCTTGAGATCGGCAAGTGTACGAATACTTCAACCACGAGTTCCTACTCGTTAACAAAACTCGTTGTCTTCGAGGGTAAGTTCTCTTTGGATGTATGTCCACCCGTTGCTTTGTACCTAGTAGATAGATCTTGGCGTGTAGTTCACATCGTAGGAATTTTTTTGTTTTCTATGTTGCGGACCCAATAGTGGTATCAGAGCCTGATCTATGCGTAGGTGCTTTGCACGGGTAGTACACATATGTTTATATGTGGGCGATGATGATCATGTTATTGCATCTTCTATGTATTTTGGATATTGGTGGCATAGTGGGATGAAGCGGCCCGGGCCAACCTTACATGTCATCGTACATGAGACCGGTTCCACGACTGACATGCAATTTGTTTTGCGTAAGTGGCTGGCGGGTGTCTGTCTCTCCTACTATAGTAAATATCTGATTTACAACGAGTTGCTAATAACTTGGTTATCCTCGTTGTGGTTCATGTTCGTAGGTGAGAACGGTTCTATCTCCGAAAGCCCTAAGCCACGTAAAACTTGCAATTGATAAATTAGAGGCATCTAGTTTAGATCGTTGCTAGGCTAGTGTATTGATGTGGTATTGTTGTAAGTAGATGTATGGTAGATACTCTTACAACACACACACGTGTAAGTTCCATAGACCTTGGCCTTACACACAAAGGAATGATAGAGATCATACCACGATGCAAGTGATAGAGATCAAATGCATGGACCATATCATCTCACTTTACACATTAGATGTTAGCATCTTATACTGCTAGTTTGGCGCTTTTGGTAGCATTGTAAGATGATCCCTCATTCAGATATCAAGATAAAAATGTGTTATTCCTTAAGTATGCACCGTTTTGTGGATCGTATTTCGAGACATCACGCGATGATCGGGTGTACTCGACTCTACGCTTTCATAAAAACGGGTGTAAGACAGTTTTACACATGCGAGTACTAAGGTTCTTACTTGGCGAGCCTAGCATGTACAGACATGGACACGGAACACGGACCGAAAGGTTAAGCATGTATAGTTGATATGATGCCCATATAGATACACGCCTTTGAAGCTACATCAACTCACGTGATGATCGGACTTGGTGTAAAGGATTTGGTTCATGTAATCACCAAAAAGACACGAGGGATGTCGTTTTTGAGTGGGAGTTCATTTCTAATTTGGATTAGTCGAACCAAATTTGTCATAAATTAAATCAAAGTGAATTTGCATAGTTTGTTGTAGTCATTGGCATTCGTTTTCTACCTTATGCTTAGTTTTTATTTGAGATAATAGAACTATAGAATTCTGGATATTTACTTTACGAACTGGTATCGTATTGTTTTGAATGTCAATTTAAAGTTTAGAAGTCCTATTGCAAACTTTCAGCAAACTCTATTTACTCCATGAAGTTTAATAAGTAGAATTAAATCAAGAGTAAGAATTACAATGTTAGTATCTAAAGTATCATGTTTGCCTCCATGATTATTGATATCCAAAAGTTGTTTTAATATCAAGATTATATTGGAGCTGAAAATTGTTTCATAAACCATCATGTGTGAAAGATATTGTGATATCTAAAACAATGTTTTTGGTTGCATTATGATAGAGTATAATTTAGCAAAATACATGTTCTCATATTGTATGAGAATTTGTGAAGGTTGGAGACGCTAAGCGTCCTAATCTACCAAAAAGGATTTGGGAACTGATATTTTACTCGCGATCCTTCCTTATAGGCTATAGTAGCTTGATCATGAAAGTTGTCATGATAAGGATGAATAGAAGATGTAAGTAAAATGTTTATTACACTAATAGATTACTAAAGAATGGATTTTTGAAAGAATGCCAAACATTTGATGATGGTGATCCACTTCAAAGTGCAAGTCCACACCACTATTGATGTTGATAGATTCTTTTAAAAGAAAAGGGATTGCTGAAAGAGAATCTATAAAATATTTGGCAAAAAATAAAAGGTTGGAGATGTCCAACTTGGGTATATAGAAGATATACATGTTATGGTTGTATTCCTTGCTTATTAAACAATGTGGTTCTTAGGTATTAGATACCGAATTGGTTGGTATGAAGTGTCATACAGGACAACGCAATTCATGAACTGCAATGGCCTAAGTAACTAGCAAGAGAATAAGTGATGATGATCATCGAAAACAAATAAAGTGTTATTGTGCTTTTTCGTTGTCGTCAAACCTAGCCTTCAAGATTTGTTTTAATAATTGTTATTTTGTTCCGGTATTACGAGAAAATGGTTGTTCAAATAATTACCGTATTCCATAAAGGATGGATGAACTTTTACAAGTCTAGTGGGAGAAATCACATCCATAAACACTATTGCTAAAATGTCGCAAGACAAATGATTGAAAGATCACTTATGAAGTGACATCGCTGTTTAAATTATATTGGAAGGAAACATGAAGAAACTCCATGTTGATGGATTTTTGGAGTCTTTGATTTTGATCAATTGACGCATGTGAGACTTTCCTCGAGATAATTGAAACTCCGTCCATAGGCCAGAGAGGAACGGATGACTAGATTATTGGAAATTGTGCATGCTGATGTGCATAGTCCATTATGTGTAGCCATATGCGATGGATCTTTTTGCTTCATATGCTTTCTTCGAATATTTGAGTGAATATATCTGTATATTTACTTAATAAGGAAGAAGTATGAAACATTTGAAAGTTGTTCAAAGACTTTCAAGATGAAGTGGAAAATCATTGTAACAAGAAAATAAAGAGTTTATGATTCGATCATAAAGGAAGATATTTGAGTTACATGTTTAGCAAAAACTCTTAAGACTTGAGGAATTGTTCCATGATTTGTGTTTTCCCAATAAACCATAGGAGTATGGCATATTCGAGAGATGAAATCAAACCATGTTTGACATGGTAAGATCAAAGGTGTCATTTATAAAACTGCCATTATGTTTTTAAGGATTGAAGATTTAGAGACTACCGCTTTTACACTGAAAAGAGCACCATCGTGATCCATTGAAATGACACCATATGAGTTATGGTTTGGGATAAAACCCAAATTGTCTTTTCTTAAATTTTGGTATGCTATACATAAGTAAAATGTTTACAACCAAAGTCGGATAAGCACGTCTTTGTAGGTTATCCCAAAGAATTTGTTGGGAATTTCTCCATAACACTGAGGACAAAAGAGTTTGTTACTTGGAACGTCAAGTTTCTTGAGAAGGAATTTTTCGTGAAAAGTTAAGTGGGAGGACAATAGAACTTTCATAAGGTTGTTGAACCTTAGCTATATGTGCTAAGTAGCGCAGCGCCGGAAAGTGTCCCGGTGGCGGCCACAATGCTCATGGCTCTCGTGATTACAAAAGGTGTGATCTCGGAGATTAGAGTTCCTATAGAACCGTGTGGGTCGGTAAGAATCAAATAGTAAGATTTGATTAGCAAGTCGTTATTGTTTTGACAATGATGAACCGACTACATGCAAAGAAGCGATGATGGGCCCTGACTCCATAAAATGACTAGAAGTCATAGAATCCGTGATAGTATCCATACACAAGAAATCGAGTTTCTGAACTTGGAAGACCCTCCGGAAAGGCGTGAAGCCTATCGGTCGTGTTTGGATCTCTAAAGAAATAAGACATGGATGTTTAACATCTATGAAATAGTCGACATGTCGGAAAGAAGTTTACGACAATGTTCAAGGAGTTGACTATGACAAGATTTGATCTTTCATAGCGATATTTAGTCTTGACGGATTAATGTAGCAACCACTACATATAATTTGGTATATGGTCATTGAATAAACAAAACAATGTTCTTCTAATAGAACGGTTACCTAGGACGTGTACATGACACGGTCCAAAGGGTTTTGTTAATTCAAAGGGTGCTAAAAGGGCATGCAAACTTCAATAGTTGAAGTAAGCATAGCGGAGTTGGAATCTTCACCATGATGAAACTGTTAAAAGAGTTTAAATTCATCGGAGATGATGAAGATGCTTGCATTTGCAAGAAATTAAGTGGGAGCGCTGAGACATATTTCTAATACATTATGTAGAGGACATATTGTTGATTGGAAATGATGTATCTTGTATTGACACAAGTTAAGAATTTCATTAAAATAAGATTTCGATGAAAGACTTGGGCAAAACCAGAATATTAGGCATCAATATCTATATGGATAGATTAAGGCGCTAATATGGTTGTGCCAGACATACATATATGAGATATTGAAAGGGTTCAATATGGAAACAACAAGAAAGGTTCTTGCTGCATGGAAAGGATTGTATCAAAATTCAAGTGTTTCAACACTTGGTGAGTAAAATCACATGAAGATTTTGATCGATTATACCATGATATGTATATATCCATAATGTCCTATGCTCTAAATGTTATGAGCACATACCAGAAACATTCATGAGATGATCATTGGACGATAGTAAAGATATTCGTATGAGCTTTGGAAGAACTAAGAATATATAATGTATAAGTGACAAATAGTTAAAGGTAGTTCATTGTAAAGTGTTACATTGATACTAGTTTTGTCACAATATACAAATTAAATTTATCTCAATTTAGACTATGGGTGGCACAATGTAATGGAAAGGATGTTCCATGATGGATTTGGATGAGTTCCAAAGTTGAGACATTGTGACAGATACTACAACAAAAGGCTAAGTATATAACTGCTATAGTAGCAGCAAAGGAGGGCATTTGTGTTAAGTAGTTTGTTATCAAACTAGGTGTGGTTCAAAGTGGGCTAATACTATGAAGATATATTGTGTGACAATAATATCAACATATTTTGAGCCGAAAGAACTAAAGGTCTCACCAAAGGAACAAATTTATACAATGCCATCTCATTTGAGAATGAGTGATGCGTAGAGACGCAAAGACATGCAAATACACACGGACCTGAAACTGTCAGATCCGGAGATTATGTTAACCACTAGAAATAGCGTATATGCAAAACCAGAAAGCCATAGGTGTTCAATACGCAAACTTTTTCAAACTAGATTATTGACTCTAGTGCAAGTGGGAGACTGAAGGGAATATGCCCGAGAGGCAATAATAAAGTGGTTATTATCTTATTCCATGTTTATGATAAATGTTTATTTTATATGCTATAATTGTATTGATTGGAAACGTCAATACATGTGTGTTTAATAAACAAAAAGGGTTCCTAGTTATGCCTCTCTTATAGACTAGCTCGTTGATTAACAAGATGATCAAGGTTTCCTGATCATGGACATTGGATGTTGTTAATAACGAGGTCACAACATTGGTGGAATGATGTGATGAACATTCATCTGAAGTATAGCATTACGATCAAAGTCATTATGTTTATATTGCTATAACACTATATGAAGTAATATTTATCCTTAGACCATGAGATCATGTTAATTGCTAACACCGGAAGAGTATCTTGATAACATCAAACGTCACACCGTAACAAGGTGACTATAAAGATGGGTTCAGTGCTACAAAGGTGTTATGTTGAGGCTCATGGATCAAGAGTGGAATTTGTCAATCCCGATGACGGATAGATATACTCTGGGCCCTCTCGGTGATATCACATTAAGATAGCTTGCAAGCAAGTGATGTGATCACTAGAATGTTATATCACGGGAACAAGAAAAGTGTGCATATCAGTAACGAGATCAAACTAGGTATGGAGATACCGATGATCGAATCTCGGACATGTAATATATCGCGAGACAAAGGGATTTAGTTACAAGCGTTAAAGGTTCTCACGATCACAGAAGTCATCGTTGAATGTGTAGGAGTCAGTACGGATCTCCGGGTCCCGCTACTGAGTATTGATCGGAGAAGGGTCTCGATCATGTCTGCATTATTCGCGAACCGTAGGGTGACACACTTAAGGGATACCGACCCCATTTGGAGCAAATATGTTTCAGATAAAGATTTAAGAAAGCGCTGGAATTATTTCAATAGACACCGAAACTGTTTCGGGTGAAATTGCTGAAATTGGTTCTGCATGTAATATTGAAATGTTGCAGGGGGTTTTATGTGAATGTTTGTTAATTAAAGTAATTAACAAAATTCTGAACAAAAATAATAAAATAGTTTTATTAAATGAGAGAGCATTAAATTTGGAGAAATTTAATGCATTTAAAGTGGATACTTTAAAAGGGAATGTGAAGAGGCATTTTAATGTGGAGGGGTTAACACCACATGAATGGAGGAGGTGAAGAGACACCTCCTCCATGCGCCGGCCATGAAGGAGGGGCACCCCCCTCCTCCTATAAAAGGCCGCCCTCTCCTCACTTCTCAAACACACCTCTTTGTGAAGGATCTGTCTCCCCCTCTAGTATTATTCCCCCATGGTCTCGGATTAGCGAGATACATGTTCCCGGTGGATTTATCTAGAAAGGAGTTGCTGCTTCTGCTGCTTTGCTGGAGCGAGGGACGGAGGTTGTCGGGGTACCGGACGTGTGAGCGATCACGGATGCACCGCTGCTTTGCGGTGCTGGACTTGGTCCTGCTGGAGCTGGATCTGATGGACGTGCTGGAGCCGGACCTGCTGGACTTCCTCACGATCTTGAGATCGGCAAGTGTACGACTACATCAACCACAAGTTCCTACTCGTTAAAAAAACTCGTTGTCTTCGAGGGTAAGTTCTCGTTGGATGTATGTCCACCCGTTGCTTTGTACCTAGTAGATAGATCTTGACGTGTAGTTCACATCGGAGGAAAATTTTTGTTTTCTATGCTGCGGACCCAACAGCTAGGCATAGTTATTCCTTGGAATATGCCTCCACGTATGCCCTAATTGGAGACCTAGTGAAAAGGAAATGGACTTCGCCTAGAGGGGAGCGTGAATAGCCGTTTTAAAATTATTACGGTTTAGGCTCTAATAAATGCGGAATAAAACTTAACGTTTAATTTATCAAGCCAAAACCTATATCCACTAAGTTCACTAAGTGCACCAACAACCTATGCTAAGCAAGAAGAGAAACAAGGTGATAGCAAGATATAATACTTCAAGCACGATGGCTATCACAATGTAAATTGCAGAAGTAAAGGGCTCGGTTGAGAGATAACCGATGGACGCGGAGACGATGATTTGTTTCCCGAAGTTCACTTCCAAGAAGCTACGTCTCCGTTGGAGAGGTGCGGGGGCGCAATGTACTTCGACCGCCACAAGTGGCTCACCTCGAGGTGTGGTGGCTCGATGCTCACCCAACGCCACACAAGGCCTCACCCCAAGATGCGAAGGCACACAACCTACCGACACCACAAAAGGCTCACATTATTCTCCCGTGAGCTCGCCACAAAGGCCTACTCACGTTCCACTATGGGACACTTGAGGGCGGTCACCGAACCCGTACAAGATTGGGGCAATCTCCACAACTCAATTGGAGGCTCCCAACAACAATGCCACAAAGGCTACAAAGCCACAAAAGGCAACAAGTCCACAAAAGGCTACAAGACCACAAAAGGTCAACAATCTAACCACACAACCATCTAGGGTTCCAAGAACCCAAGAGAAACAAGCCCAAGGGCTTGACCTCGCCGAATCTCCGAGGAGAACTCAAACCTATGCACCAAATGCAAGAGGCAAGTCCTTCTCTCTCAAATTCCACCAAAGCTACAAAAGCTATAGGGGGAATAAGGGAGGAAGAACACAAGAGGAGAACACAAAACTCTCCAAGATCTAGATCCCAAGGATTCCTTCACAAAGAAGGGATTTGGTTTGGTGGGGCTTGTAGATCTAGATCTCCTCTCTCAAAAAGGTGCAAGAATCATAGGAGGGGGAAGGGGAGAGGGCAAGCTCTTCAAGGTCAACAATGGAGGAGAGAGAAAGCCAAAAACTGAGAAGAACAAGTGTTAGGGCCGAAGGGAAAAGGGGATCTCCTTTTAAAGGGCTCCCCGATCTGCCCGTTACCCACAGAATCGCGCACGACCGGTAGTACCGGTGGGTGGCCGGTACTACCGGTGGCACCCAGCCAACGGTAAGAAAACAGCGAGAGAAAGAACAAAAACGTGATCCTGGCCGGTACTACCGCCGCTTCGTCAGAACTACCGGTGGCAAGAATGTCCTAGCGGTACTACCACCTGAAAATCCGATCTAAGTTCTGTCAAATACACACACCAAGACAGAGATGGTACATAACCAAAATCGGGGTTGGCAAAAGTTGGGACGGAACTAACATCGGTACTACCGGTGGCAAACTGCCCTATCGGTACTACCGGCCATGCAAAACCTCGAGAACCAGAAATGCCACAACTTTTGCATCCGAACTCCAAACGAGATGAAATCAATTTTGTTGGAAAGATAACAACGTGTAGAATTTTCGAAATATTGGATATCACCAAGGGAGAAAATACCATGAATATATATGTGAGATACCTCCCAAGGTGTGGAGCCGAAAAACCTGCAAGATCAAAAACGCAATAAGATATGCAAGGGGAATCCGTTTTTGATGAACTAGAGCTTGTTATGAAGAACAAGCTCTAGATCCTCACATGGACAAGAACCAAACAATCAACCAAGAAAGATGATGCTATGTATGCAAAGGTTTGAGCTCTCTTCAAAAGATACGAACGAGTCACCCACTCGAGAGCCCCTCTTGATAGTACGGCTATCTATCCTAAACCCGGTCTCCCAACACTACAAGAGACCGGTAAAATAGAAACCCTATCAAGATCATACCTTTGCCTTGAGCATCCCACTTGAGCTTGATGTTGACCGTCTTGTCCTTCTCAAGATGGAACACCTTTCTTGATTGCTATTGCATGCTCTTGTTTGATGAAGACTTGCGAATGGCTCCCCCATACTCCATGAGGAAACCTCTTCTTTGACCTTGTCTTCATCACTCCATGAACGCCGAGGATGGCAAGCTCCAAGCATGATATCTTCTAGAGATGGCGCACCGTGAGCTTGCACATCAAATCTTGATGATGATGTCTTGAAGAAAGCCATGAGGAACTCCATCTTCTTATTCTTCAAGGCATACTTGATCTTCTTCTTCTTGTTCTACTTGATTCCAATAGGCACAAAGCCCTTGGACGATGCTTCTTCTTTTTCATCCTTGAAACCAACACATGGTCCAAGCGATGCCAAAGGACAAACCAACAAGTGAAACTCAATTTGCACATTAGTCCATAGGGATTGTCATTAATTACCAAAACCACACATGGGGGCATACATGCCCTTTCACCTAGCCACCCCTTTATAAGGAGGGCTAGGGCCTCTGTAGAAAGGGTTGATTTTGGGTTGGTTGGCATTTGAGTAGTTGGTTCGTTGGAGATAGGTAGTGGTGAGAGTAAGAGAGCTCCTTCGTCCTCCTCTCCCCAATCCAGCTCGAGGAGCATTCTAAACCTTGTGAACCTAGTGAATACAAAGCATCTGTGTGTGGAATCACCACACTATCCCTCCCTGGATTCCTCTAGTGCATATTGGCTCCACCTTTAGCCTATCCATGGCATCTGCAGTGACACCACCACGACAGTTGGCGCCCACCGTGGGGCTAGCGGCGCTAGCAGGAGTGAAGATCCGGACGGGAAACCTCATCAGCAATGGCGAGCGCATCGTCCCAGGGCTCGTTCAGCGCTTTGGAGCGCTGGACTACGTCAGCGACAATGCTGGTTGCTTTGGCAAGTGACCTCTTCCGCGCAATGGCCTCTTCGTCAAGCTTGGCGCTCACAAGATCTACGTCGCCGTCGATGTTACGTGCATTCACCCGCGGCACATCGTCGAGGGAGGCGAGCCACCCCTTAGCGCGGCTCACGGGGCGCGTATCACTCGCTCCCCTGACCGTGCCGAGGTGATCATGACGGGGCCTGACACCGGCGCGAGCAAGGATCCGGCACCAGATCCGGAGGTAACACCCAAGGCACCAAGGAAAAGTAGAGGTCCTGTACTAGAGAGGCAAGAGAATGTGCTGCAGCAAGCAATAGATAACTTGGCAAGTCCCATAGCAC
Source organism: Avena eriantha (assembly GCA_910589775.1). Taxonomy (NCBI): domain Eukaryota; kingdom Viridiplantae; phylum Streptophyta; class Magnoliopsida; order Poales; family Poaceae; genus Avena; species Avena eriantha. The sequence continues at coordinate 112,432,380 of OU342742.1, read as the reverse complement.
ATGTGGTAGATCCGGCTCAGGCACAGGCCGAGTTAGAGGAAACTAGGCAGAAAATCCTAGAAGGTGCGAAAAAGATAGCTGCGGCTCAGCAGTCGTTGAACATGACACTGCGCGAGTACGCGAAAGCAAATAAGGTAGACGTTGTAAAGGTGAAAGGGAGAAACCTCATCGGTGAAATGAACAAAGAGGGTGATACTAGGGTTGAAGAATCATAGAACATTGTGTCCATAGGGCTGCCGAAGTATAGCACCCCGGCAAAGAACCTCAGAGCAGCAGATACAGCTGCATCCGAGTTGGAGGGTTTGACGGGTGAAGCCCGGCAGAGACAGCAGGAGAGGGTCAACGAGTTAGTTCGGATCGCTAACAGACAGAAAGAGGAGTTGCTCAAGGCTAACCCGGAATGAGCTGGGGCTTCCTGAAGGAAATATGCCCTGAGAGGCAATAGTAAAGTTGTTATTATATATATTCCTTATATATATGATAGATGTTTATTTTACATGCTAGAATTGTATTGAATGGAAACATCAATACATGTGTGTTTAATAAACAAAAAGGGTTCCTAGTTATGCCTCTCTTATAGACTAGCTTGTTGATTAACAAGATGATCAAGGTTTCCTGATCATGGACATTGGATGTTGTTAATAACAAGGTCACACCATTGGTGGAATGATGTGATGAACATTCATCCAAAGTATAGCATTACGATCAAGTCATTATTTTTACATTGCTATAACATCATACAAAGTAGTCTTAGTCCTTAGACCATGAGATCATGTTAATTGCTAACACCGGAAGAGTATCTTGATAACATCAAACGTCACACCGTAACAGGGTGACCATAAAGGTGGGTTCAGTGCTATGAAGGTGTTATGTTGAGGCTCATGGAAGAGTGGAATTTTTCAATCCCGATGACGGATAGATATACTCTGGGCCCTCTCGGTGATATCACATTAAGATAGCTTGCAAGCAAGTGATGTGATTACTAGAATGTTATATCACGGGAACGAGAAAAGAGTGCATGTCGGTAACGAGATCAAACTAGGTATTTGGATACCAATGATCGAATCTTGGACATGTATTATATCATGAGACAAAGGGATTAAATTGCTGACGTTAAAGGTTCTCACGATCACAGAAGTCATCGTTGAATATGCCGGAGTCAGTATGGATCTCCAGGTCCCGCTTTTGATTATTGATCTGAGAGGAGTCAAAATTATTCGCGAACCGTAGGGTGACACACTTAAGGGTTGCCGGACACCATTTAGGAGCACATATGTTCCAGACAAAAGGTTTGCAAAGCGCAGGAAATGTTTCGATAGAAACAGGAATTGTTTCGATAGAAACCGGAATTGTTTCGGGTGAAATTGCAGAAAGTGGTTCTGCATGTGATATTGAAATGTTGCAAGGGGTTTTATGTGAATGTTTGTTAATTAAAGTAATTAACAAAATTCTGAATAAATTTAATAAAAAGAGTTTTATTAAATGAGAGAGCATTAAATTTGAAGAAATTTAATGCATTTAAAGTGGAGACTTTAAAAGGGAATGTGAAGAGGCATTTTAATGTGGAGGGGTTACCACCACATGAATGGGGGAGGTGAGGGGTCACCCCCCCCCATGCGCCGGCCATGGAGAGAGGGGGCACCCCCCTCCTCCTATAAAAGGCCACCCATTGCCTCCTTCATCCTCACACCTCCTTGTGAAGGATCTCTCTCCCCCTCTAGAATTATTTCCCCATGGTCTCGGATTAGCGAGATACATGTTCCCGGTGGCATTTCGTCTGGAAGAAGTTGCTGCTTCTGCTGGATCGCTGGAGCGAGGAGGTGGAGGTTGTCCGGTGGCTTGAACGTGTGTGCGAGGACGGATGCGCTGCTGATTTGCGGCGCTCGGACTTCCACACGATCTTGAGATCGGCAAGCGTACGACTACATCAACCACGAGTTCCTACTCGTTAACAAAACTCGTTGTCTTCGAGGGTAAGTTCTCTATGGATGTATGTCCACCCGTTGCTCTGTATCTAGTAGATAGATCTTGGCGTATAGTTCTCATCGTAGGAAAATTTTGTTTTCTATGCTGCAGACCCAACACTTCCAAGGTCGTTTATTCGGCTGTAGGAAACCCGGAGAAATCTGCTGGAGCTACGTCATCCCCACATGATGGCCCTAGGAGAGAGGAGGTGGTAACCTCGACAAGGAGAAACAAGCAGATAGTCCCGTATGACCCGGCAAGGGAAGGGAAAGGAAAGGCATTATAAGGAAATGAGGATCGACAAAGTGTCAGCCGAGGTGAAGCTGGCCGTGGTAACCGCGACCAAGGCAATGCCGGTCAGAGAAACGTCATCAACGGCAATGCCGGACAGCGTAACTCGGCGGGTGCAGGGCAAAACCCACCTCAGCAATAGCAGTAGCGGAGTGTACCTCGACAAGAGCAGAATGCCGGCCAAAGTATGCGGCAAAATTATACTCAAGAAGGGCAAGACAGATACAATGACGGTGATTTGGAAATGGTGAACGCGGGATACCCTAGGCTGGATTATCATGTGATAGGGTAAAGATTGGGAAGCAGGAACTTGATGCCGGATGATGCCAGGTTAAAGCTGGATCGGCTTTATAGGTCGGAGTAAATTGAGTGCCAAGGTCCTCTGGGTCCAGCGTGCTTTGGGCCCTGGATCATGAAAGAACCCCCGGTACCTAACTTCCAATTACCCAGAGGCACGAAGACATATGACGGTAGCACCAAGCCGGAGGATTGGTTGATCAATTTCGCAACAGCAGTGAAGATTGCCATAGGTAATCTGAGATGGACAGTGAGATATGTACCACAGATGCGGGAGGGGCCAGTGAGGGTATGGTTAAATAATTTACCACCCGGAAGTATCAACTGCTGGATTGATTTTGAGGAAATGTTTGTCAGTAACTTCTCAAGCACGTATCAGGGGCCAAATAGGCCACATACCCTAGCAATGTGCAAGCAAAGGCCAAATGAAACAGACCGGGAGTTCCTAACCCGCTGGTGCACCGTGAGAAACTCGTGTGAAGGTGTGATTGAGTCTCAGGTCATAGCATGGTTTGCACAAGGGTGCAGATATGCAAGCATGCTGTGGCATGGGGTTGCAAAGGGATATGCCAACTACACTGACGGAGATGATCTGTATTGCTAATTCATATGCTTTGGGTGATCTGACTCAACCCCGGCTTATGGCAAACGAGTCAAGTGAGGAGTACTACCAGCGAGATGGAGCGGGATCATCCCGGTGAAATGATTACCGGGGTAAGAGAAGAGATGATAGACTGGATTACCGTTACAGTTTGCAACAAGTTGTTGCGATAAACTAAGATCAACCCGGAGCAGGGAGTAATCAGCGTCAGAAAACTAGAGGGCAACAATGGATTCCGAGAAATGATGGCAAGAAAACTTGGACGCTCGAACAAAGAACAGTGGCAAGAAAAGAAAGACCGGCCAAGGTATACGTATGAGGCAATGCTGGATCAGCCGTGAAAATTTCACACGCCAAATCCGAGTAACCCGACGGGTTATACGACTCGGCAATGTGAGTCGATGAGGAAGAAAGAACAAAGTGTTTCGGGGAATGCTCAGGCACCTCGGAGCGATCAACCTCGGCAGGAGTTACCCCGGCAGCAATTACTCTCCAGAGTAAACATGCAACAGTTAATGTTGCCACCACCTCCGCCGAGGTATGAAAATTATGAGAGAAGGGATGCAGTGCATCAGGTGGAAAACCAGCATCAGCCAGATCAAAGATATCCCGGCAATGACGGGAGAAACAAATACAGAGAGCATCACCAGAGTTACTGCGTGTTTACCACGGAGGAAACAGATAGAAAGAGCTTGTAGCGCCGACATATGGAAGTGAATGCGGTAATGCCGGCGGTGACGAGGTATATGCCTTGGTCGGATCAGGAAATTACCTGGAGTATCAAAGACCATCCCAAGCTCATGCCAAGTCCTGGTTCGTATGCGCTAGTGCTGGACCCGACGTTCATTGGGCCGAATATCAATGTGAGATTCTCAAAGGTACTGATCGATAATGGCAGCAGCATTAATATCATGTATGTGGACACAATGCATAAGTTGGGTATCTCGGAGAACATGCTCAAAGCTACAAGGACAACTTTCCATGGCATTGTGCCAGGCATTTCCCGTGAGCCCATTGGCAAAGTGCGGGTTGATGTATTGTTCGACACGAGAGATAACTGCCGGACAGAGAATTTGGAGTTCGACGTGGTGAACCTAGAGAGCGCGTATCACACGTTACTCGGCAGGCCTGCCCTGAACAAATTCATGGCAAGTTGTCGCATCAATTACCTTAAGATGAAGTTGCCCGGGCCAAATGGAGTAATTACCATAGCAGGAGATTTCCGATGTTCCATTGAGTGTGCGTCAGCCGGGGCTAACCTGGCCGAGTCACTCGTGATCACGCAAGAAAAGAGAAAGATCCCGGAAGTGGCGGCATTGGCTCAGTCCACACAGCAGTATATGCCGGCGCTGAGTAACCCGCATGGAAGTGTCTCATTTCAGGCAACTAAAGATACAAAGAAAGTGCTTGTTGATGATCTGTTCCTAGAGCCCACCGTAACAATTGGTGCCTGATTAACTGAGAAATAGGAAAGCGAGCTTGTCAACTTCCTCCGTGAGAATCGGGATATCTTTGCTTGGACCACGCAGGACTTGCAAGGTGTTCCGAGGGAGTTGGCTGAGCACTCTTTGAATGTGAGACCCGGAGCAAAGCCGGTGAAGCAACCTCTCCGCCGCTTCGCCGAAGATAGGAGAAAGGTCATTGGAGATGAGCTCGGTTCCTAGCAGCTGGGTTTATCATGGAAGTGCTTTACCCGGATTGGCTATCTAATCCGGTGCTGGTGGAAAACAAGAAAGATGATCCAAATGTGGCAGTGGTTTGGCGTATGTGCATCGATTACACGAACCTGAATAAGGCGTGCCCAAAAGATCCATTCCCACTGCCAAGGATAGATCAGGTCATAGATTCTACTGCTGGGTGTGAACTATTGTCATTCATAGACGCATATTCTGGTTTCCACCAGATACCTCTGAACCCGAATGATCAAATAAAGACTGCGTTTATTACCCCGTACGGGGCTTATTGCTATCGCACCATGCCTTTTGGTTTACTTAATGCAGGGGCAACGTACCAAAGATGTATGCAAAAAAATTTACACGACCAAATCGGCCGAAATGTGCAAGTGTATGTGGATGATGTGGTTATAAAAACCAAGGAAAGCAAAACGCTCCTTGATGATATCAGGCAAACATTCGCGAACCTAAGAAGATTCGAATGAAGCTTAACCCGGAGAAGTGTACCTTCGGTGTCCCGACTGGAAAATTACTCGGATTTCTTGTCTCTAGCCGAGGTATCGAAGCTCACCCAACTAAAATCCGAGCCATAGAGCGAATAGAACTGCCGAAGTGTCTTAACGATGTCCAGAAGTCACTGGTTGCCTGGCATCTTTAAGTCAGTTTGTATGTCGGATGGGAGAAAAGGCATTGCCTCTCTATCAACTAATGAAAAAAGCGGAAAAGTTCGTATGGACGCCGCAGGCCAATGAAGCCTTCATCCAATTAAAGAAAATGTTAGCCACTACACCAGTGTTAGCCTCTCCACTATCAAAAGAGCCAACGTTGCTCTACATAGCCGCAACCAACCGAGTTGTAAATGTAGTAGTAGTGGTAGAGCGCGACAAAGAGGGTAAGTCAGTGGAAAGGCCAGTTTATTACCTGAGCAAGGTATTATCAGCATCAAAACAGAACTATCCTCACTATCAGAAGATGGCGTATGGTGTGTATATGGCAGCGAAGAAGCTAAAATACTACTTTGAAGAACACCAAATCAAAGTGATATGTGAAGCCTCCATATCTGAGATAATGAGTAACAAGGACGCAAGCGGCCGGATCGCAAAATGGGCAATTGAGCTAGCCCCTTATGCTCCGCAGTACGACAGAAGAGATGCCATCAAGTCTCAGGCTGTGGCCGATGTTCTCATTCCTCGGTGAAGTCTTGGCTAGCTTTCTCCATTTTAGTCCAGTGGAGCGCCTTGAGCTTTTTCATTTCAGCTTTGAGCTTAGCAATTCCATCATCCTTGGCCCGGAGAATGGCAAGATCATCGTCCTTCTTCTTGAGCTCGGCCTGAAGTTGCCCTGCTTGTTCGAGAAAATGCAGCATCATATCAGGGACGGGCACACTATCTTCAAGGGATGCTGCAACAGTGTGTTAACCCGGCAGAGCCGAGGCATAAATATCTGTCGAGCCAAGAAGAAAATGAGAGAGAGCGCATAAGAAGATTAATCAAAACTGACTTACCTTTTATCTGCTCCAAGTTCTTCCTCATGATGGTGTTTTCGGCCTCCACTCCGGCTGCGCAATCCGAATGACAAATTAATCCGGCAAAGAAAGACAAAGAAAGATGGGAAAAAAGGCAAAGAGAAAACTTACCCCTTTTGTCGAACTTAGCAAGAAGTACAGAATGTTTCGAGTGTAGCCTCTTGTGTGTGTCCAGGAGGCGCTGAAACTCAGCACTCCGACGATTGGTGGTAACCTGAGAAAAGCAAAGATGACTTAATTGTGTGCATATTCGAAGTGTACAAAATCCGGGCCAAGTGGAACTTATCCCGGCTCTAGGTGTGTGCATATTCGAAGTATACAAAATCCGGGCCAAGTGGAACTTAACCCGGCTCTAGGTGTGTGAATATTCGAAGTGTACAAGATCCAGGCCAAGTGGAACTTAACCCGGCTCTAGGTGTGTACATACCCGAAGTTAGTAAGGAGCTATGCTAGTTCTCTAAGGAGCATCCGGCCGAGTAACAGGTTACTGCCCCGGAGGCTCAGGGACTAATGGATATATCTCTAAGCATTTGTGCATACTAAAGAAAAGACAAAGTAGCGTACCTCCATCATCCGGCCGGCGAGGTTAATAGCCTTAGTTGCTATGTTCATTTGCATGCTAAACTCCGCGGGCCCAAATTTCTCCGAAAGATCGTCGGTGGGATTGACGAACTCCGCGTTGTTCCAGTTATTGACATATTCGATTAGGGCCAGGGGATAGCGCTCTCCACTGAGCATATAGGGTGGAATCAAACCCTTGGCGTGGGCCTCCTTCCTTTCAATTTGGGCAGCAACAGGGCTGGTGTGCAATGTAAGTTGCGTGCCAGATGACCCGAAGGGGACATCTTTCTTCGGTGGAGTTTTCTTCGAAAGCATGGACGTGAGCGTGCGCTGTCCAGCCTCGATGGATGCTGCCCTGGCGGTGTCCGAAGTTTTCTTGGCCTTAGGCTGCTGCTGAGAGGTTGAGGTTTGAGCTGCAGATTTAGTCTTGGGTGCAACCTTGGTGCTAACTGGGCCTTCTCGCCGAGTCTTGGAAGACTCGGACTAGGCGGAGGGAGTTGGTGCAGCTGCTGGTACTTGTGCTGCTGCAATTGGTGCTGGCGCTGGTGCTTGTGCTGGTGCTGGTCCTGGCGGGGGTGATGTTGGTACCTCAGAGGTAGCAGGTTGCGGCTGAGCCGAAGAGGAGCTGGGAGCATCCGCTGCCTCGGCAGAGCCACTTTCCCCTGCTCCAAGGTTGCCCTCCTCTGGATGTGGTGGGCTAGAACCCGGAGCAGCCAGTGAACCCTCCTAAACGAGGCTCAGCGGGCGTGTATCGTCGCCACGAGGGGGAGATGGGCTATGCCGGAAGGAAGAGGAGATGCTGGAGCTGCTCTGAGGAACCTCCACCGTAGCCCTGCCGAATCAAACGAAAAATAATAAGTTACAATAGAAGAAAAGCACGAAGCAGGGAATTGGACGAAGAAGAAGGTGACTTACTCATCAGAAGTCAATGGCTCCTTGGGCTTCCGAGCTCTCCAAGTCGTGACCTTAGTCGGAGGCTTGGTGGCGGCTTTGTCTGCGGACTTATTTTCCTTCTTGGTTGGTTTAGAATGTCCGGAAGAAGCAGCAGAAGCAGCTCCCCATTTCTTTGACGCGGCTGGGACAGGCTCACCCGTGGCGAGAGGAGGATCTTCGTGGATCTGCCCAGCCGGGTTAGCTGAAGACAGAAAGGCGTAAGAAAGGGGTACAGCGTCAAATGCTTCCATCACCTCAACGTCGGAATCATCTTCATCATCAGGCCAATCTCTTAACTTGGTTGCATCAGGGAACGACAGGAACATCTCCTGATCCGGCTCCTCCTCGTTCGAGACAAGTCGATCCTTCGCCCATTTGAGTGAGGGCTCGGTGCCATCTTCGAGGGTCTGCTGAAGAAACAACTAAGAAGGAAATACAAAAGGATCAGATAAACAACATACTCCAACATAGAATATAACTCAAAAAAACATTGCATCACGAGATTTACCGTGGGAGGAGGCCTATCCCAGCAATAATGCTCCAATCCCACTCCCAATCAGCGGAGAACTCCTTGTCAGTTGTAAAAAGGGCCTTGACCCGGCGGAATATCTCTGTGTTGTTCAACTCAAAGGAAGAGGTTCGGTTGGGGTCGAGTCGCTAGCTCATATAGCAAAGCTTGTGTGTGCGCTTCTGGAGAGGGGAGATCCGGCTACGGACGAAAGTGATCATCGCATCCTCGTTGCGCAGCCCCAAATCCTTCAACTCCTTGAACCGCTTGTTGACTTGATTCGCCAAGATGGTGGGTTTCTTGGAAACCCGGTCCCACAAATCCGGATTAGGAGGACCCGGAGCATAGGGGCACAGCCGGATCAGGTCTTCATCCGTGCCATTTCTGACATAGAAGAAAGTTCGGGCCCAGCCCTTGCACGAATCAAGCCCCCTGACCCAGGGAAAGACGAATAGTTTCCGGGACAAATAGAGGCTGCACCGAATTGCGTTAGATGTTTGTCCTCCGGGTCAAGTAGTTTATTCGGAATCACGTTCCTTTGTAGACCGAAGAACCAGATCCAAAGCTCCTTAGTGGGCCACGGACCGACATATCCTTCGATGGTGGAGGCAAAGGAAGAAAGGGATGTGATGGCGTTCGCTGGGAGATGGTGTGGTTGGAGTTCGTAAGTATTGAGGAAATTGTGGAAGAAATCGCTAACGGGAAGGCCGAAGCCACGCTGAAAATGGGAGAGGAACACGACGAACTCACTCGGATTGGGTGAGGGAGCGAGCTCCTCGGAAGCGAGGCGGGCAATCACGCCCTCCGGGATGCGGCAGGTGCGGTATAGCCAGTCCAGGTCGTCTTGGCACACCCAGGAACCAGCCCAGGCACCACGCTCTGCATTTTCCGCCCCCTCCTCCATCTCTTCCTCAGCGATGGCGAGCTCTTCTTCGATCATGTCTAGATCACTATCCTCACCGGCCCAATCGGAGGTGGGGGTAGAGACCTGGATTGGCGCGGACCCGTGGTAGTGGAGTTGTGCGGGAGCGGTAGCGAGGCAGGTGCAAGAAAGCACGGTGCGGCGGCGGCGCTGTTTAGAAGATGCGGTGGCGGCGGCGCTGTCGCTAGGAGGAAGAAGAAGAAGAAGAAGAGGCAGAGCGGCGCAAGAAGGGGAAAAGACCAAGGGGCGCGCCCCTTCCCTATTTAAGCACGCCCCAGCGGGGGTAGTGGGATCGTCTGATGCGGCGAGGCCACACAATGTGGCCGTGTATCTGCCGGATCAGCCAATCAGAGGCGAGCCACAGGAAGGGCCACAGGACGCAGGGGATCCCACGACGCGACGTGATGATACAGTTAACGAGGTGACAGGTGCGACGTGACGTGTGCAACAGTAACACCTGACATTAACTGCAGCAGTAACTAGCGCAGGCCCTTAAAATGAGGCAAGATAATGATTACCCTCCACGTGGTATGTGGGGAAGCGTACGAGAGAAGGAAGGATAACCCAGAAAACTAAAGGGTGACTGATATGTCCAAAACGTATCTACTTTCCCGAACACTTTTGCTATTGTTTCTCCTCTAAACTTGTGTGATTTGGATACAACTAACATGGACTGACGTTGTTTTCAGCAGAATTGCCTTGGTGTCTACTTTTTGTGCAGAAAATCAACTATCATGAAAAATCCCGGAAAATATGCCGAAAATCCTATTCCAGCCGAAGACTACAGGAGCCAGAATACGAGACGGAGAAGCGCTAGGGGGTGGCCACACCACCTGGTGGCGCGGGCCTAGCCAGGTCGCGCCAGGGGGTGGTGTGGGCCCCCCAGGCTCCCCCTCGGCCTCTCTCTTCACCTATAAGGAGCCTTCTGACCTAAAAACTTTGGGGGGTTCGACCTTTTTCCAGAAGTAGTTCCGCTCCACTGCCACCACCAGATTCCATGAAACAGCACCAGAAACTCTGTTCTGGCTCTCTGCCGGGACAGGGAATTGGAGGAGATCATCGCCATCATCATCACCATCGCTTCTCCATCGACCATCCATGTTTCCCCCATCTATGAGTAAGTAATCCCCCGCTGTAGGCCATGGGGATGGTAGGGATTGGATGAGATTGTTCATGTAATGGCATCAGATAGTTAGGGCATGGTGCCTAGTATCTTTTATTAGTGCTTTATAACTTTGTTGCGACTTGTTGTGCTTAATGCTTGTCACTAGGGCCCGAGTGCCATGATTTCAGATCTGAAGATGTTATTGATTCATTATGATAGTATTGTTTTTGGTCTTATCTACAAGTAGTATACACACATTGTTGTCCAGAACCAATGGCCCCGAAGTGACAGAAATCGGGATAACCGAAGGGAATGGATTTGATGTGAGGATCGCATGTGTTCACGGAGTGTTAATGCTTTGCTCTAGTGCTCTATTAAAAGGAGCACCTTCATTGCCAGTAGTTCCCTTGAGGCCCCGATCCAAACGGGCTGGCAGGACAAAAGATGTTGGGCAAGTTCTCATTGCGAGCACGTATGACTATATATGGAACCCATGCCTAGGATTGTCTAGTACTTGGATGCTTTATCTTATTTATCTACAATTGCCCTATGTTATGATTGCTATGTGAATTGTCTTGTCCATGCAACGTCCGTCCATGCATCCCTATGCCTACCGCACTCGAATCCCACTGTTTACTGTTATTGTTACTACTGTCTTTACTTTACTACTGTTGCTACTTTGCTATTCCTACTACAAAACTGTTGCTACTGATAAACTTTTGTGAGCAAGATTGTTTCCAGGTCTAGCTGAATTGACAACTCAGTTGTTAAGGCTTATAAATATTCTTTGTCTCCCCTTGTGTCGAATCAATAAATTGGGTTTCACTTCCCTCAAAAATACTGCGATACACCCCCTATACTTTTGGGTCATCAAGACTATTTTCTCGCGCTGTTGCCGGGGAGCATAGCTTTATTTATTAAGTTCACTTGGATTCTCTATTGTTCGCTGCTATCCATCCATCATGGGTAAGTCTTGTGATGGCAAGTTTCCTATTTTACCATCCACTACAAGAAGAGGTACGGTTCTAAACACCTCTGCTGCTCTTGATTCACCGTTTGTTATAAGTAAGCTCGTTACACCACCACATACACATGCTACACACACTACTACTACTGCTGAATCTGAAACATCTGATGCTTGTGATACTGCTTCTACTGTGCTTGATAAAAGTGGTCCATTAGGTCCTTTCCTAGATGCTACGGTTAATAGAACTATAGCTCTAAATACCGAAACTCCTAATGAAGACACTACCACACCTGTTAGTTCACCTGAGTCTAGTAAAAGTTATGATATTGAAGATGGTTATGTTGACATGACCGATGAATTTATTAAAGAATGTAAAAACACCCATGATAGGAGCGCTCCTAAGAGTCTCCTTGAGAGGCGTACTATTAGACCCAAATTGTCTCCTGTTTCTAAGTTTGCTGCTTCTCCCATAAACATTATAGATAAAGATTATGATTTCTCTCTCGATCTATCTTACATAGCTATTGTCAAGAAAGAACCTTTTTGTGGGACTAAGGATGAAAGTGCGGTGGCACATATGAATGAACTTTCTACCATGAGTGGCTTGTTTTCTGATGATATTAAGATGCGTACTTACTTTGTTGCTAAGATTTTCCCCTTTTCACTGAAAGGAGAAGCTAAAACTTAGTTTAGTAATTTACCTCCTGGATCTATTGATAGCCCTGAGTGCTTGATTAGTACTTTCCTGCATAAATATTTTCCTCCTAGTGCTAGACATGCTATTTTGCAGGAACTTTTTGATTTTAAACAGGGAGAAAAGGAGATATTGCCTGAATCTTGGCCAAGGTTTTGTGCTTTGATTCATGCACAAGCTAGAAGTCCATTACCTAAGAATGCGCTTCTTGATATATTTTATAATGGACTAACTGAAGAATCTAGGACATACCTAGATAGTTGTGCTGATTGTGTTTTCAGGAATAGGACTCCTAAGGAAGCTGAGGAATTAATGGCTAAAATAAGCAAGAACTACGAAGATTGGAATCCTCCTGAACAAGCTATACCTGAAGTAATTGTACCTGAACCTACTATACCAGTGCCTATTCCAAAATCAAAGAAGAGGGGAGTTATTGAATTAAATGATGAAGTGATGAAGGAAGCTAAGAAATGTCTTTAGGTGAAGGGAATTAAAGCTGCAGATGTCAAGAATTTACCTCCTATTGAAGAATTATGTAAGCCTATTCCCTATTCATCCACTATCGAGGTACACTCTCTCCAACACATTGATGAAGGTGACATCCCTTACTCGAAACCTCCTGATAAATGCTTAGAAGAATTTGATATCTTTATTGTTAAGCAAGATAATTTCAATAAAAGGGTGCAAAATCATCTAATGGAAAACACTAGAGCTATTGTTGAGTTGAAAGATATTGTGGAAAGAACCTCTAATGATGTTAAAATGATTGTTAAACACTTTCAAATGGTTCAAACTCAAATAGATCAACTCGTTAAAGTGCAAAACGACTTGCTATTAATGCTGCTAAAGAAAAACATGCTTATGAAATTAGAACTGGAAGTGGAGCTGCTACCCAGGATCCTCTATATCCTGAGTGGCATCCCAAAAGAATTGAACAGGATTCTCAACAAGCTGAAAATAGTGGTTCTACTCGTAAGAAAAGGAGAAAGAAACATAAAACTGTTGTAGAACACTCTGAACCTGCTTTAGATCCTAATAGTATATCTATCTCTCATGCTGAAACTGAAAGTGGTAATGAAGAAAATGAAGTTCCTAATGAGTAAAAAGTTGAAGAAGAACCTGAAAACCACACTAAGAATACTAAATACACTCAAGATGATTTTATTGCTAAGAAACATGGTAGTGAAAGAGAACCTTGGGTCCAAAAACCTATGCCTTTCCCTGATAAGAAACACAAATTAAAGGAAGAAGAACACTATAATAAGTTTTGTGAGTGGAGGAAACCTTTATTCCTGCAAATTCCTTTGACTGATGCTATTAAATTGCCTCCTTACTCAAAGTATATGAAGGATATTGTCTCGAATAAAAGGAAGATCCCTAATGAAGAAATTTCTACTTTGCTGCTAATTATTCCTTTAATGGTAAGGTTCCAAAGAAACTTGGAGACCCAGGGATTCCAACTATCCCTTGCTCTATTAAGAATAGTTACGTTAGAACTGTGTTGTGTGATTTGGGAGCTAGAGTTAGTGTTATACCTTTCTCTCTCTATAAGAGGCTTCAACTAGAAAAATTAATACCAACTGATATATCTTTGCAAATGACTGATAAATCTACCACTATTCATGTTGGTATATGTGAGGACGTACCTATTCAAGTGGCTCATAATTTCTTGATATTAACTGATTTTCTTGTGCTTGAAATACCTGAAGATGATAATATGTCTATTATTCTTGGGAGACCTTTTCTTAATACTGCAGGAGCTGTTATTAATTGTAATCAAGGAAAGGTGACTTTCAATGTGAATGACAAGGAACATACTGTCTATTTCCCCAAGAAGATTGGAAGGACTTATGGTTTCAATTCAATTGAACATGTTGAGGGCATTCAAGTTGGAGAAATATATTGTCCCATACCAAAAGAAAAAAAATTAAACTATTATGATTGGGACCATTGCTATCAAGGTTGAGGTAACATAATCATTAGTGGAATAAAAAGTTTTGTCTCATATGAAAATGTTTTGGTAGCAAGACCTGATCAACCTTGTTAACAAAAGGATTTCAATGAACAAAACAATGTTTTCACTATGATTATCCCCGTTTACTTCTATTGCTATCCATTTTAGTTTTTGCTTTCGTTTAGTTTTCTTTTTGTTGTTAGTTGCTTGCATGTTAGAGTGTCTTAGAACTTCTGTAGTTCTAGCCTTGTTTTGTCTTTGCATCATTTCAAAAAAAAAGAATATATCTGCGAGAAAATCATTCTCCTATTTCTGAAAAATGCCCAAAAATAAAGTGTCTTGAAAAATTCCAAAAAATTCATATTAAATTTTTGTGTGAAAAAAGGGGCAGAGGAGTACCTGGGATGTACCAGGGGGGCCCACCAGGCAGGCACACCACCTGGTGGCGCGGCTAGCCCTGGGTGGCGCCATGCCCAAGTGTGGGCCACCCCTGGCCCCCCACTAACTCTCTCACCTGCCACTTTCTTCTCTCACCCGAGTAAGCTCCAGTTCATTGCTTAAAATCGTGTTCTTGTTATGCTTGCTCTCAATTTTTTCGAACTCCTTGCTCAGCCCATCTTTCTTGCTGAAATTTGGGGCATTTGTTCCCTAGTATGTGACTCCTCCCCTTGTCCAAGTAGATTTGTGTTTAGTGGATTATTTATTGAGTATTTTGTTGTTGTAGGTGACTGGTTATGAGAGCTTGTAAGCTTGTTTGATGCTTAGATATATAGTTTTGATGCATGTTTAGGCCTCTTGCAAGTCCCTATGAATAGAATCCTTCATTATATTTAGTTTGCAATCACTTGTTTAATAGGTGTTTAAATTTTAGAATACCAAGCATGAACAACCATACTTTTGGAGAGATATTTGAGAGTCATGCACCTAGGAGGTCGAGGCCCTCAAGAACAGACTCTCAGGCTAGGCCATCAACAACGAAGATCTCATTGCAACTCGTATTGGTAGTGACATGGGTATACCCTACAGGTACTCAAGCTTGGTATATACGGTCTAAATACATACAGACCCACGGTGCCGCCAAGGCCCAGATGAAAGGATTCGAGTAACCTGCGGAATCTTGATTGCTTGAAGGACAAGAAGAAGCTAAAGATAGAAAGTTTGAAGGGGAAAACCCTAACTTGTAACCGACTCGACCTGCTACCCGAGACCTAGCTTATCTATATAAAGGCTAGGAGGGGGCGGCGAGAAGGACACACGCAACCCTAGTTTCCACAACCCTCGCCAGATTGCATCTGCGCACCATTGTAACTTTCGACTCCTTCGATAATTCCACGAGAAGACAAGCAGGAGTAGGGACCTCTACGAGGCCTGAACTTGGGTAAATCCTTTGTCCCCTGTGTGCTTGTTTGCTAGCCGATAGATGTCTCCAGCACTCCCTCCTTCTCCAAAACCCAAGTCCATAACAATGGGCATTGATGAGTTAAACCCTCGTCAATTGGCACCGTCTGTGGGAAAAGGGAGTGCTGATGTTGCGGCTTCTTCGGCCCCATCAACTGCGATCTACGACTCCGCAAAAGCGGAGATTTGCCAGCTCTTCGGTGCCTTCGATTTCACCGTCCACGCGCAGGCCACCAGCCCGGCCTTCGAATCCGTGGGCGACGGAATTAGCCTGGTGATTGGGAGCTTCTGCTTCCAAGTTGGTCAGATGGGCACGCTTCGCATGCCTGATCAACCGATAGCACTGGCGATTGCCCCAGCATCATGGTTCACTCCATCGATCGGCACCCTCAGCGAGCTCAATGCTTCGGTGGCAGTCGGGAACACGATCAGCGACAGCAGTAGCAACTCCGATTTGAGCGATCTGGCCATAGAAGATGGAACCTACGGTTCCAAATCTGAAAGTTGTGGAAGCAACAGCTTCCCCAATCACTTCATGTGCGCCGTCATTAACGCAGGCAACACCTCCGCCAATCGCGGCAATGGCACCGATCCACCCAACGGTGGCAATGGTGGCGACGGCGGTAACGGCGCCAACGAGGGAGCAGTCAAACCTCCCAGCATAATCAATGAGCAAACCGGCGAACGCGTCATAATCAGGCTCAACGAGCAAGAGTGGGAGCGCTGCCGCGAAGCCCTACGAGGTGCACCTCTACCCCTTGGGTCCCCGCAGGAATTGCTGATGGGCTACCACTGGCTCCTAAAAGAAGAATTCAAGCGCCAAAAACAAGTAATCGCGCAGCTTGAGGCGCGTAAAAAGGCAGCGGACGAGTCGAGCCTTCGTCGCGCTGGGCTCTCCTCCTACGGAGGATCCTCTTCAAGAGGCAACGTGCTTCCCAGGACGCCGCAGGCTGCGGTGACAGCAGCCACCATGTACCTCCTCAATAACCAGCCGCCAGCTGGAGATCCCCGAATTGCCATGCACCGATCTACGATCGCGGGTTTGGGGCTAATCAAGGCCCCCCTCGACAAGGAGCCGGTACCAGACCCAAAAAAGGGCAAAGCGCTACTCCTCGCCCTCATCCAGCGATGACAGTCACGACTTGTCTCGACGCCGTCGCTCACGGTGACATGATCGCGACTACGATGCGCGCAACGACCTCACACAACACAAGATCGACAAGTCAAGGGCACGACGTGCTCGGTCGACTGACTCGGAAGAGGAAGATGGGGAGCTCTGCGGCGCCAGATGCTTCAGAAGAACCATTAGGCAGAAGCGAATGCGTAAACGGTTTAAACTCCCGTCGGAGAATCCGAAATTCGACGGTCTACAAGACCCTAAAATCTGGCTAGAAGATCACATCTCCTCTGTCACGCTCCACGGAGGCAGTCGAAGTACTGTCATGCAATGTTTGCAGCTACAGCTACAGGGCGCCGCCCGAGCATGGCTCAATAACCTCCCACGCAGATCCATTCGCAGTTGGGATATGCTGGTTTACAGCTTCATGTGCAACTTTAAGGGCACGTACAAATGGCCCGCATCAATCGAAGAACTGAGATGCTGCCAGCAAAGATCTAGCGAATCTTTGCGCTCATACATCCAAAGGTGGTCCATCATCAAGAACTCCGCGGAAAACATCTTAGAGGACCGCGCGATTGATGCATTCAACGGTGGCGTCGGCCGCCTAGAGCTCAGGGAGGAGCTGGGCCGCTCAAAGCCCCAAACCATCGACCACCTGATGGAGATCGCGAATCGATGGGCCGATGGAGAAGATTCGGTGAAGAACCGCGCTCACTCCGACGAGGAGGCGGAACTCGAACGCAGACGTGACCGCCGGGGCAAGCGTTGCATCCGCGTCTACGACGATCGCGACGACGTCAACGTGGTCACAGCCGGCTACGCTGATAGACGCGACGACAACCGCAACAGCGGATATCGCAGCGGCGAATACCGTGACTCCGGGAAAACCACGCAAGTGTGGCAACGCCGCACTCGCGACGAGGCACCCGCGACCTCCATCGAGGACAAACTATCCGGGCCATGCACGGTACACTTCTACATAGACAAGCATGACGACAAGAGAAAGTCTAGCCACCTCCTCAAGGACTGCCGCGAGTTCCTCAAGCTACACGAGGGATTGGCTCGGATGAACCGCAACGCAGTCGAAAGAGGCTACGGAGCCGCTCCAGGCGCCGTGGTACATGGCGCACCGCCACCACCACCTGGGCCACCCCCCAACGGAGCCGCACCGGACCAGCACCATGGAGGAGAACCATACCCATGGGCCATGGGTACCATGATGATCCAAAAGGGGCGCCCCTCCAACAGGGTGCAGAAAGCCATCACTCGCCAAGTCAACTTGGCCATGCACTCGCCACCATCCACCACTGAGTACCTTAGTGGCAGTGAGTCGTGCATTACCTTCGATAAACGCGACCACCTGCCTCAAGTACCTCGCCCAAGTCATTGCCCCCTCGTACTCGAGGCGCAAATTGGAGGCTTCGACATGAGTCGCGTCTTCATGCATGGCGGAAGCGGCATCAACCTCATATTTGCGAGTACCTTGCGAGCAATGAGGATCCCTCTAACCTGCTTGGAGGCATCAGACACAACGTTCCACGGCATCGTCCCAGGGAAAGGCGTATACCCCTGGGCAAAATCAACCTCGACGTCATATTCGGCACGCCAAAGAACTTCCGGCGCGAGCGCATCGACTTTGAGGTCGTCGACTGGCCCTAACAATACCACTGCATCCTCGGACGTGTCGCGTTCGCTAGGTTCATGACGGCACCCCACTACGCCTACCTGCAGATGAAAATGCCAGGTCCCAATGGCGTCATCACGATCAACGGGAGCTTTGAGCGATCTGACAGTTGCGACAGGGAATTCAACAGAATCTCCCAGTCCTTCGGCATGCAGGAGGAGCTCATGTGATTGAAGGAAACGACTGACAACAGTATGCCTCCCCTAAGTAGGCCAAGCTCACCTGATCTCTCCTTCGACTCATCTGTGCACACAAAGAAGGTGCAGGTCCATCCGTCAGATCCCACCAAAACGGCCCTCATCGCCAACAACTTGAGTCCCGCATAGGAACTCGCGCTCGTCGAATTCCTCCGTGAGCACTGGGAAATTTTTGCCTGGTGTCCTGCGGACATGCCAGGAGTTCCCAGGGAATTCTCCGAGCACGCACTCAACGTCAACCCCGACGCAAGGCCAGTCAAGCAAACAATCAGGCGACTGTCTGAGCCACGAGCGCAGGCAGTCGGAATGGAGATCAACAGACTCCTCGAGGCCAAATTCATACGTGAGATCAAGGAAAGCACTTGGCTCGCCAATACGGTGTTGGTGCCAAAAAAGGACACGGATATCCTACGGATGTGCACGGACTTCACTTATTTAAACAAGCACTGCCCAAAAGATCACTTCCCGCTACCACGGATCGATCAAATCATCGACTCCACCGCTGGATGCGAGCGCATCTGCTTCCTCGATGCCTACTCAGGCTATAACCAAATCCAAATGAAGGAGGAAGACTAGAAGAAGACCGCGTTTACAACGCCCTTCGGTGTGTTCTGCTACAACACAATGCCCTTCGGGCTAAAAAATGCGGGAGCCACCTACCAGTGGTCCATGCAGGCTTGCCTCAAAGAGCAACTGGGTCGCAACATCCAAGTCTATGTCAACGACATAGTAATCAAAACCAAGGAGGAAGCCTCTCTAATCGACGACTTGCGCGAAACCTTCGCCAATCTCGATCGTTACCGGATTAAGCTCAATCCGGACAAATGCGCCTTCGGCGTACCATCTGGGCAGCTGCTCGGGTATCTCATCTCCACGAGAGGGACTGAGGCAAACCCGAAAAAGACAAAGGCCATACTGGCCATGGAGAAGGCAAAAAACATAAGAGGCATCCAGTAACTAGCCGGACGAATCGTGGCCCTCAGTCGATTTATCAGTCAAATGGGAGAAAAGGCATTGCCCTTCTATTAGCTCCTCCGCAAAGCTGACAAGTTCGATTGGACCAATGAAGCGCAAGAAGCATTCGAAGGCCTCAAGTGCCTGTTATCCACCTCGCCAGTACTGGTGACTCCATGAGAAAGGGAACCACTACTGCTATACATCTCCGCTACGAACCAAGTGGTTAGTACAGTGCTCGTCGCCGAGTGGGCCGAGGAAAACAAGGTCCATGGCGTACAACGCCCGGTATACTACCTCAGCGAGGTCCTCACGCCAACAAAACAGCGGTACCCGCACTAGAAGCTGGCGTACGGCGTCTTCATGACCGCCCGGCGACTGCGCCATTACTTCCAGGAACACCCAATCGTGGTAGTCAGTGACGCCCCATTGGGACATATCCTCAATAACCCCGATGCCACGGGACGAGTCGCGCTTTGGGGAATCGAACTGTCTCCACGAGACATCACATACGAAAAGCGCGACGCAATCAAGTCACAAGTTCTCCCTGACTTCCTCGTGCATTGGATGTAAAACCAACTCCCGGACAAGCCAGATATGTCCTACCTCTAGATAATGCACTTCGATGGATCCAAGCGGAAAGATGGAGCAGGAGCAGGTGCCATACTGACATCACCTCAAGGGGACAAGTTGAAATACATCCTGCGAATGCAGTTCACAACCTCAAACAACGAGGCTGAATACGAGGCCCTGTTGCACGGGATGAGGATGGAAAAAGCCTGCAGCGCAAAGAGGCTCATCATATATGGCGACTCCAAGATGGTCGTCAACCAAACAATGCACGAGTGCGACGCACTAAATGACAACATGATCGCATATCGCGACCTCTACGATACACTCGAGGGAGACTTCGATGGTTGCTAGTTGCGACATATAGGTCGCGAAAGCAACGAGGAGGCGGACGCACTCACCAACATAGGCTCTACCTGCGCCCCCATACCACCTGCGGTATTTCTCGAGCGCATCTGCGAACGCTCCATCAAGCCAAAGGCCGCAGAGAAGAAAACAAGCGCAGCAACGGACTCGGGGGCTACGCCACCCAATGAGCCAATGGCACTCGATGACTTGGAGCTAGACACAGGACTTGACGGCCCAATGAGCGTCATGATGATCGAACAATCCTGGACGTTGCCGTACATTACGTACCTCCTCAGTAAGCGCCTACCGGACGACCCGACAGACGCACGGCACATCGCGCGACGCTCCAAGGCATTCGCCATTATCAACAGCGAATTGTATAAACGCAACATCATAGGCATGTTACAACGATGCGTCTCCTTGGCCGATGGAAGAGCGGTCCTCCTCGACATCCATGAAGGGACCTGCAGGCATGACGCCGGCAGTCGCGCCCTCGTCGCCAAAGCTCTACGAGCTGGATTTTACTGGCCCACGGCCATGCGCGATGCCAAGGACATAGTCCAAAAGTGCAACGCTTGTCAGCGATTCGCGGACAAGCCACACGCACCAGGTGCAGAACTACGGCCTATTCCATTGGCCTGGCCCTTCGCACAATGGGGGCTCGACATGGTGGGCAAGCTGCCAAGGTCCTCGCAAGGAGGCTATGTCTACCTCTTGGTCGCAGTCGACAAATTCACCAAGTGGATTGAGGCTATGCGAGTGACCAAGCAATCAGGTCACAGCGTGGTCAAGTTCTTCGAGTCCATCGTCTACCGCTTCGGCGTGCCGCACAGCATCATCACTGACAACGGGACGAACTTCACATCCAAAGAGTTCCAAGAATTCTGCGGAAACCTGGGGATCAACATCAGTTATGCCTCAGTCGCGCATCCACAGACCAACGGTCAGGTGGAAAAAGCAAACGGGCTCGTCTGTAGCGGCATCAAGAAGCGACTCCTTCGACCACTCGAGCAGGCCGTGGGTTGCTGGCCAGATGAGCTCCAATCCGTACTCTGGAGCTTACGAACAACTCCAAACAGCGCCACGGGCTACACGCCATTCTTTATGGTGCACGGAGCAGAAGAAGTACTACTCGCCGAAGTTCGGTACAAGGCGCCGCGCGTAGTCGCTTACAGCGAACAAGAGTCATCTCTTGCACTCGAAGACTCCGTCGACCTCCTCGACGAGGCAAGAGAAATCGCCACAGAAAGATCCACGATCTACCAGCAGAACCTGTGCAACTACCACACTAGAAGGCTTCGCCCCAGATCCTTCGTCGAAGGTGACCTGGTCTTGCGACTGAAGCAGTAGGGGCATCTCAAGCTCGAGTCCCCCTGGGAAGGACCGTACGTGATTACAGAAGTAATCCCAGGTGGCACCTATCGCCTTCAAGATTTAGAGACAGGAGTCGCATACTCCAACCCTTGGAACGTGGCACAACTGCGACGCTTCTACCCCTAGCTGTTTTTTACTTTCACATCGCAAATAAGGCTACTCAGCCAAGGCTACATAGCCACACATTGTACCTCGTACTGTTCTTCAAGTAAATAAAAGCTAAGTGCCCCAAAACTCTGTGTTTTTCTTTTAACTTCTGTCAATTTTTTACTCGGGGGCTGGGCCACCCTACATACATCTGTTCTTCGAACCAATAAACGCGATATCCTGAGTAGTTGGCACATCAATCAAACCCCTTAACGAAAACTCAACCCAGCTGCAACGCACCTGGCAGGTTGACAAAGGGATGGCCAGGCTAACGAAAAGGACTCGCATAGTGCAACACACCTCACGCTAACAAAGCTGTTTATACACATTCAACAATAAAATATCTACAACCTATACATGAACTTTACAAATACACTTATGTGCAGGATACAAATCTGGCTACTGCTGCAACAGAAGAACATTGGTTTGTTCCTCGAAGAAGTCGACAATCTCCTCTGCTCGACGGTCCACCGCCTGATAGTGCGGCACCATATTCCAAGCAGATCCCGCTGGCGGCGCTGGCGGACCGGAAGCTATGGTGGCGACATCCACGTCAGGCCTGTGCAACCGCACCATCGAGAGGGAAGCCTTGGCACCATTCACCAACTGCTGCCTCACGCACTCGCGAACAGCGGACATATCTTGAAATTTGGCCAGAAGAGCCAACAGGCTTGATGGAGTGTCATCCAACGGGAACATCGCCCGATAGATGTTCTTCAAACACGACTGCGACTTCTTCAAGAAGAGCAGCACTCGCGAAGCGCGATCCTGCAGGGTCGCCAATGCAGTCGCACGATCATGATCTACCCAGAAATATCCACTCTCTTGAAGTTGCTCCTGGGTGAGATCATGAAGGCGGATGGCAATCCTATCCCTCTCCTCCTGCGGATGGCGTACGCTAACAACTACACGGAGCAACACCAACAGCATGAGTACAACGTACCATTGCGACTAACTACAAAGGAAAAGATGAGGACGAGCAAACTAACACTTAAACTGGTCGCCCAGCTGCGTCATCCCGCCAAGCAGATATTGCTCGCGGGCGGCGGATTTTTCCGCCGTTTACTTCCACACGTTTGCATTACCACGGATCAGGGGCAACTCACGCTCCAGCTCCTTCACGCGATCACGAAGTCGCGATAGCAAGGACAGCTCCTCTACCCTGGAGCGTGGCGGTGCCACTGCCTCATCAAGACATTGCGAATCCTGGTTTCCCCCCACAGGACCACTCGGTGCACCCTACCACAAGTCAAGACAAAGGCAATTAAGGCGACCAAATTAACACAAAGGCAAGGGGAACAGATGCATTCAAGATAAGCATAAGTGTTTACAAACACACTCGCCAGCAGGCACGTCCTTGGGCTAAAAAGGTAACTGATCAATTATTACAACAAGCTAACTACGGAGCAGCTGGCTTCTTCGACTTCGACGGCTTCGGGGGCTTCATCAAGTCCGTGGCAGTATCAGATGCCACTGACTTTCTGCCGGCCCCTGAGGCCAAAGCTTTCGCCGCCTTCTTCACACATTGGAGCTCCTCCGAATACTTGGCAACAGTATTTATGAAGGAATGGCCATATTTGGCACAAGCAGTCGCAAAGGGAGCAAAGACTACCTGCTGACCATCCGCACCAAAAGGCATCGCCTTCGACACCGCAGAGGGATCTATCTCGACTCCGTGGGCTTGCACCATGGCGAGTGACAGTGTCGCACCAGCCGCCCGGAGGGAGTTCTTGTAGGTAGCAGGCACACCCCCGGCGAGTGACTCCACCAGCTTGTCCATATTATCGACCAGCTCCGCCTTCGGCATCAACTCCTCAGGGAGGCGACTAAGGGCGACCTTGGCCTTGGACAATGTATCCTGGATGGTGGCGCTTCAGTCTTCGACCGCAGATACCGCGCCGGCCAGAGCGTCATCACGACGAAGGGCCTGCGGGTCAAAATTAAAGTCGCCAGCATCTACACCGAAAATACACACATGGATCAAACTTCTAGTGCCACCGGCAAAACTCTAGATGCAGATAGGAAAATCAATAAAATATCTCCAGTAAAGGTACCTGAGAGGGCCTTGGCGACTGAGAACAGATGCTCTTCGAACAACTTTTCCCTGGCCGCAAAGGAGGCGCGCAGATCCTCTTCACGCTTCTGGGCATCATCACGAGTCGTGATTGCCTCGTCGCGCCCCTTCACAGCTGCGGCTAATGTCTTCTCCAACGTGGCGACGTTGCGCAGTAAAGCATTATGCTCAGCTACATGGCAGTCAATAATTGGCTATCAGTCGATTACACAAAAACAGAGAGAAGACAAAAAGATTAAGTGTAGAAGCAATCACTTTCGACCACACGGTGACGCGTCTCCAGCATTGCATGCTGGCGACCCATCGCCATCACCTGCTCCGCCACTTGCGCAGCTTCTTTTACAAGGAGCTGTCACACAAAACAAGGAGTCAGAAGACGGCAACAGAAGGCGTTGCCTGCCACACTAAAAAAGAAAGAAAGATGTACTTACATGGTCCTCTAGCGACTCCGAAGAAGTTTGCTGAACCGTCATCCGAGCAACTATTCGATGCTCCCCTACGTGAGGAGAGCTCGAAGAATTGTGCTCGGAGTGGGCCGCCGCTGGAGGAGAAGGAGCGCGCTCGACCTCTACTTTGTCCCTTGAGGTTGCGACTCCAGATTCCTTCACAAAATCGACGTCGCCAGAAGATGACGACGCCTCTTGGCTACAAGACCAAATTCACACTGAGAAAAAGAAAACTCCAGGGCAAAGCCAACAAGAAGAAAACTGAAAAGAACTAGTGAACTCGCAAATCTACCAGTCAAAATTGTCAAGATTAAACGTGGCCTCCTCTGACGAAGACTCCTTCGGTTATCGCATCTTCTTGCAAGAAGATGGTGCCACAGCCCTCATAGGAACGGCGGGAATTGGTGACTCCGCGCCAGCAGCTGTGCCTTCTGGAGTCAAAGGAGTCGACGCAACGGAGTCCTCGCTACGCGAACGCTTGCGAGTATCCGGGCTCTCGGACTCGGGGGCTTCCTCTTCCACATCAGAAGGGACAGTCGACTCAGACTCATCCTCTTCCAAAGCTTCGCAAGGAATAATACCCTCAAGGAGAGGAGGCATACAAGGCGACACCGCCCAATCTTGCATACAGATAGTGAAAATCAGCAAACTGAACAGGTAAGCAACAGAAAAAGCAATCGCGAAAGTAAGCTACTGCGTAGCACAACTGTACCTCAGGAGGAGGATTCGAAGCATCGAAAGGAGGAACGACCGACTCATTTGGAAGCACATCCTTGAAGGTGTACTTCGTGACCAGTCGCACCCTCTTATCTACCTCACTCGCGGACATGCCATCGGCAGACACGCGAGTGGCATCATTAGCGCCACCCCATTGAAACATGGGATGGACTCTGGCCTGGAGAGGCTGGACGCGACGACTCAGCCAAGTCCTGACAAGGGTGCAGCCTGCCTCTTCCGCGCCTATGTGACTCTCGAGGTCGCAGACGCGTTGATATAGCATGTCTGTCTCCGCGAGTTCGGAAGGCATGATCATGTTCTTCCAAGAACGCATCTTCTTGCAGGGAGTCACGGGATCGAAAGGCGCGAGTCAAAAGTGCTCGTCATTGGCCTTCTGGTCGCGAACATAGAACCATTTGTCCCTCCATCCCTGGACGGACTTGGCGAGCTTGATGTCGAAGTAGGTGGTGGATGGGTCGACATGGATTCCATAACCACCTACGTCGTAAACTAGAGAGCCAGATGCGGACTCACGCTTCAGCTTAAATAAGCGTTTGAAAAGGCCAAAGTGCGGCTCGATTCCGAGCTAGCACTCGCAAAGAGTGATGAAACAGGAGATGTGAAGAATTGAGTTTGGGGACAGCTGATGGAGCTGGAGCCCGTAGAAACAAAGGAGACCCCTAAGAAAGGGGTGGAAAGGCAAAGAAAGGCCGCGAATGATGAATGCAAAAAACATCACTTGAAAACCGGCGGGAGGCACAGGAATGGTCTCACCGCTGGGGACGCACGCATCGGCGACTCCTGCAAAAATAACTCCGTCTTGGCGAAGAAGACGGAGATCTGACGCCTTGATGATAGAGGGGCGCCACGCGCCATTGGTCACGCGGGTGCCCGCGACCTTCTTTTTCCCGCCGGCGGCGGCACTGGTGCCCGCAGCAGCGGGGCCACCCTTCTTCTTCGTCGCAGCGGCGGTGGCTGCGGATTCAGCGGCAGCGCCTCCTTTCTTCTTTCCCATTGCGCGGTGGCGATGAGAACGCAGAAAATAACTTGGAAATGAGCGGAGGTGGTCTAGAGTTGAGGAGGAGATGAGCGCAGGGAAAAGCAGATGAGCAGCAGCAATGGCGATGGCAGCGAGGAAGAAAAGAGTACAGATGGAAAATTACCGCCGTAGCGCCGCTACTTAACCCCTAGGAGAGGCAATCCAACGGCTCACAAAAACCCTACTAGGCACGTGGCACGCATCGCGTTCGACATGTGGAGAAAAGGAAGCGTGAACCGTCCCTCCACTGCTCCCATTACGTGCGGAAATCGAGGAGGCACAGTTAATAATAAGATTACGCACGCCCAGTCAAATCAAAGTCAGAAAGTGGGACCCACCGCTCGTCACGTCCCGCCAAAATTGCTCACGCGGGCAACTGAGGTCATGCAAGCGTCAGCACTGACGTCAACAACAGCTACGTAGCAGAAAACTTCGACTACTTTAGTCCTTGCTGGAGTCTTCGACTCCACCAAGCACTCGGGGGCTACTCCCATAGGGAGCGCTGGCCGCGCACCCTACGATTTTTTCTTTTCTTATTGCAGGGATATAGGCAATCAAATTCAAACCCAACCACTCGAAACATGGTTCGACTATGGACATGGGTTACTCCCATAGGGAGCGCCGGAAACAATTTTGACTGAAACAAGCAAGCAGAAGACGACAGTAGTCGCAAATGTATTTTAAGCCCTGCCTGAGTCTTTGACTGAAACAAACAAGCAAAGATGATAGCAGTCGCAAATATTCTTTAGTCCCTGCCTGAGTCTTCGACTCAACCAGGCACTCGGGGGCTACTCCCATAGGGAGCGCTGGCCGTGCACCCTATGATTATTTGCACAACAACTGTATGTTGATAACATCCGCACTCGCAGATCATGGCCACACCGCCTCATAATTTTCCCTACAAAGAGACTACGTCTCCTGGGTCGCCCAAATCGTCTCCGCGATGATAAAATTCGGATGTCGTGCTTACAGCGTGAAGGTAAGACCTGAATAAGGCCTGGCAACGCATTTAACTGTGCACTACCAGAAAAATATCCATGCCTGCAGGCACGATGAGCATGCCTTGACGGACGCGTCAAGTGCTTACACCCATATAACTGGAATTCGACTCCTGTAAGACCTCCGCGGCCTGAGTCGAATTACGCCAGCACTTTTCCGGATTCGAGTCCGGGGACTCGAGTTCGAGTAGATTGCATTGTTTCACCCTAAGTTGGTTAACTGATACCGATACTTTGGCTATATCAGACACGTATATCAACAATCCCTATGACATAAATGAAAGAAGTTGAAAATGTATTCATTCAGGCACTCAAGACTTCAAAAAGTACCCAGTCGAATCTGCGATTCCACTGGATAATCAGGGGCTACTGACATGGGTATACCCTACAGGTACTCAACCATGGTATATACGGTCTAAATACGTACAGACCCACGGTGCCGCCAAGGCCCAGATGAAAGGATTCGAGTACCCTACGGACTCTCGATTGCTTGAAGGACAAGAAGAAGCTAAAGATAGAAAGTTTGAAGGGGAAAACCCTAACTTGTAACCGACTCGACCTACTACCCGAGACCTAGCTTATCTATATAAAGGCTAGGAGGGGCAGCGAGAAGGACACACGCAACCCTAGTTTCCACAACCCTCGCCAGATTGCATCTGCGCACCATTGTAACTTTCGACTCCTTCGATAATTCCACGAGCAGCCAAGCAGGAGTAGGGACCTCTACAAGGCCTGAACCTGGGTAAATCCTTTGTCCCCTGTGTGCTTGTTTGCTAGCCGATAGATGTCTCCAGCACTCCCTCCTTCTCCAAAACCCAAGTCCATAACAATGGGCATTGATGAGTTAAACCCTCGTCAGGTAGTGAAAGGGTGATGGGGATGCTCACCCATCCTCTTTTCCTTGTTTTACTTTCTTACAAGCTGCAGGTATTCTTGATGATTTCTTTCTACTGATTGAGAGGGTTGGTTTGACCTCATATATGCAAGATGAGAGTACGCAATACGCTATGCTCACCAAAACTTTTGTTGAGAGTTTCACGTTTACTAACACACCCTATTAGTCGACTGTCTCTTTTAAAATCTATAATCTGCCCTTCACCATGTCTTTGGAGAGATTTTGCAATATTGTAGGTGTACGCATGACAGGGACCGTTAAGAAAATTCAAGGGCGACCTGCTGATTTGTTGGAGCTCTACCGAGGGGTGACCAATGATGATGACCGCGTTGTTGGAGATATGCCCAAGAGGCAATAATAAAAGTGGTTATTATTATATCTTTGTGTTTATGATGAATGTTTACATCCCATGCTATAATTGTATTATTAGGAAACACTAATACATGTGTGTTTTGTAAACATAAAAGAGTCCCTAGTAAGCCTCTTGTTAAACTAGCTTGTTGATTAATTGATGATCATGGTTTCCTGATCATGGACATTTGATGTGATTAATAACAAGGTTATATCATTAGGAGAATGATGTGATGGACACACACCCATAGTAAGCGTAGCATAAGATCAAGTCATTAAGTTCGTATTGCTATAAGCTTTTAAATGCATAGTAACCTAATCCTTCGACCATGAGGTTGTGTTAATCACCATCACCGGATGGGTACTTTGATGACATCAAACACCACTTCGTAACTGGGTGGTTATAAAGGTGTCACTGGGTATTCTGAAAGTATGTGTTGAAGCGCATGGACCAAGATTGGGATTTGTCCATCCATATGACGGATAGATATGCTCTGGGCCCTCTCGGTGGAATGTCATCTAGTTAGCTTGCAAGCATGTGACTGGGTCACAAGGGATGACATAACATGGAACGAGTAAAGAGTACTTATCAGTAACGAGGTAGAACTAGGTATGGAGATACCGACGATCAAACCTCGGATAAGTATAGTATCGCGTGACAAAGGGAATTGGTTTCGTATGTAAATGGTTCTATCGATCACGAAGTCATCGTTGAGTATGTGGGAGCCATTATGGATCTCCAGGTCCCGCTGATGGTTATTGATAGGAGATGTGTCTCTGTCATGTCTACATATTCACGAACCGTAGGGTGACACACTTAAGGTTCGAAGTTGTTTTAAGTAGATATGGAATGTGCGTTGGAGACCGAATGTTGTTCGGAGTCTCGGATTGGATCCGGAACATCACGAGGAGATCCGAAATTGTCCGGAGAATAAGATTCATATATTGGGGATCATTTTCTGAGTTAGGAAATGTTCCGGAGTATTTGTATGAGGATTCTAGAAGGTTTCGGAATGTTCCGGAAGGTTCTGGAAGATTTCTTGGAGTTTGCTTGAAAACCTAGAAAGGGATCAAGGAGTCCTTGTGGGGCAAGACAAGGAGTCGTGGGGGAGGAGGACTCCTCCCCTCCCCTCCCCAATCCGCCGGCCAAGGAGGGAGGGGAGTCCTACTAGGACTCCCCCTCCCCATGGCGCCTCCCCCCTTTATATAGAGGGGTGGGGGCGCCACCCCCTAGCTCTACTCCACTACTCCAATCCTAGCCGCCTCTCTCCTCCTCCTTTCTTCTTCTCAGGCTTAGGCGAAGCCCTGCAGAATTCTCTACTCCACCACCACCACGCCGTCGTGCTGCTGAGATTCCGTGGAGAAGATCTACTACCTCCGCTGCTCGCTGGAACGAGGAGAGGAAGGTCTGCTTCGACTCCGCACGTGTGACCGACTGCGGAACCGCTGCCGGAACGCGGCGCCGAAAGGATCGTCCACTCGATCTTGAGATCGGCAAGTGATCGACTACATCAACCACGAGATCCAATCTCGTAATGCTTTCGAATCTACAAGGGTTAGTACAGATCTATCTCGTTGCACATGTCTAATAGATTAGATCTTGGCTTTTATCTAGATTAGATCTGGGTTTTGTTCATTCTTGCGGTAGAAATTTTTTGTTTTCCATGCTACGAACCCATCAGTGGTATCAGAGCCGTATCTATGCGTAGATCTGTTGCACGAGTAGAACACAATGGTGTTGTGGGCGTTGGTGCTCGTGCCGTCTTTTGCTTTGTGTACTTTGCATCTTGCGGCATGGTGGGATGAAGCGGCTCGGACTAACCTTACATGTCATCGCACATGAGACTTGCTCCACGCTTGACGTGTAACTTGCTTTGCACAAGTGGCTTTGCGGGTGTCTGTCTCTCCCACCATAGTATAGATCCAATTTACACTTTGCACTTGATAGCACTTGTATCAACGTTGTGGTTCAGTTTCGTAGGTAAGATCCGTTCTTGTTCGAAAGCCCCAAACCACGTAAAACATGCAAAGAAAATTAGAGGCGTCTAACTTGTTTTTGCAGGGGTTTTGTGATGTGATATGGCCATCATGTGATTGTGATTATATTTGATGTATGCAATGATCCTTGTTGTAATATGGCAACCGGCAGGAGCCTAATGGTTGTCTTTAATTTTGTTAAGACTTGCGTGTCTATTCATCTTGTAATAGCTTTATTCCAAGTAGTTGTAATAGTTGCTAGTGATGATGGAAAACCATGAAGCGGCGCCACTGACCTTGACGCAATGCTGGTGATGATGGAGATCATGTTCGTGCTTTGGAGATGGAGATCAAAGGCACAAGAAGAAAGGGCCATATCATATGACACGAATTATGAATTGCCTGTGATGTTAATCCTTTATGCATCTTGTATTGCTTAGATCGCGACGGTAGCATTATAAGATGATCCCTCTCACTAAATATCAAGTAATAAAGTGTTCACCCTTAGTTGGCACCGTAGCTAAGACTCGTCGTTTCGAAGCATCTCGTGATGATCGGATGTGATAGATTCTACGTGTGCATACAACGGGTGCAAGCCAGATTTGCACATGCGGAAACTAAGGTTATCTTGATGAGCCTAGCATGTACAGACATGGTCTCAGAACACGGAATACCGAAAGGTAGAGCATGAGTCATATAAATGATATGATGAACATGAAGATTGTTCGCCGATGTAACTACATCTTCTCTCGTGAAGATCGGACTTGGTGTAGTGGACTTGGTTCATGTAATCACTAAGACAATGTGAGGGATGTTGTTTTGAGTGGGAGTTCACCTAGTTAATTTAAGTATTAAATTTGAACTCAATTCATCATAAACTTAGTCTAAACTACTTGCAAAATTGTTGTAGATTATGGCGAACCCCTCCATCAATTTCAATGCGTTCCTAGAGAAAGAAAAGCTTAAGAACAATGGAAGCAATTTCACGGACTGGTTCCGTGGACTGAAGATCGTCCTCAGGGCTGGTCAGTTGACCTATGTGCTCGAATCACCGCTAGGTGACCCACCTGCAGAAGATGCCACCGATGACGTAAAGAATGTTTACGCCACTCAGAAAAATCATTACTCCACAGTTCAGTGTGCCATCCTGTACGGTTTAGAAGCGGAGCTCCAGAAGCGTTTTGAGCACCATGACCCGTTCGAGATCATTAAGGAGCTCAGGCTAATTTTTGAGACTCGCGCGGCCATGGAGAGCTATGAGGCCTCCGAAAAGTTCTTTAACTGTAAGATGGAAGAGGGAAGCTCCGTTAGCGAGCACGTGCTCACCATGTCTGGGTACGCAAACAATCTCCAAGAGTTGGGGATATCGATTCCTAATGAGTTAGGGATTCACCGTCTCCTCGAATCACTGCCACCGAGTTATAAGAACTTTGTGATGAACTACAATATGCACTGCATGAACAAGACGTTGCCTGAACTATCGTCCATGCTGAAAACTGCTGAAGTGGAGATCAAGAAGGAGCACCAAGTGTTGATGGTCAATAAGACCACCAATTTCAAGAGACAGGGCAAGCCTAAGAACAAGGGCAACTTCAAGAAGGACGGCAAGAAAGCTGTCGCACGTGCTAAGAAGCCCAAGGCTGGTCCTAAGCCTGAAACTGAGTGCTTCTACTGCAAGGGTGCTGGTCACTACAAGCGTAACTGCCCCAAGTACCTAGCAGATCTGAAGAATGGCAACATCAAGAAGAAAGGTATATTTGATATATATGTTATTGATGTGTATCTTACTAGTAATCGTAGTAGTGCCTGGGTATTTGATACTGGTTTGGTTGCTCATATTTGTAACTCGAAACAGGAGTTGCGGAATAAACGAAGACTGGCGAGAGACGAGGTGACGATGCGCGTTGGAAATGGCTCCAAGGTTGATGTGATCGTCGTCGGCACGCTCCCTCTACATCTACCTTCGGGATTAGTTTTAAATTTGAATAATTGTTATTTGGTGTCTGCGTTAAGCATGAACATTATATCTGGATCTTGTTTATTGCGAGACGGTTACTCTTTTAAGTCTGAGAATAAAGGTTGTTCGATTTATATGAGTAATATCTTTTATGGTAATGCACCTGAGATGAATGGTTTATTCTTATTGAATCTCGATAGTAGTGATACACATGTTCACAACATAGATGCTAAACGAACAAAATTGAATGATAATTCTACATACATGTGGCACTGTCGTCTTGGTCACATTGGAGTGAAGCGTATGAAGAAACTCCATTCTGATAGACTTCTTGAATCACTTGATTTTGAATCACTTGAAAGATGCGAAGCATGTCTAATGGGAAAAATGACTAAGACTCCATTCTCTGGAATAATGGAGCGAGCTACAGACTTATTGGAAATAATACATACCGATGTGTGCTGTCCAATGAGTGTAGCATCGCGTGGTGGATATCGTTATGTTCTCACTTTCACGGATGACTTAAGTAGATATGGGTATGTCTACTTTATGAAACATAAGTCCGAAACTTTCGAGAAGTTTAAGGAATTTCAAAGTGAAGTGGAAAATCATCGTAACAAGAAGATTAAGTTTCTACGTTCTGACCGCGAAGGTGAATATCTAAGTTATGAGTTTGGCATGCATTTAAAGAAATGTGGAATACTTTCGCATTTGACACCGCCGGGAACACCACAGCGTAATGGTGTGTCCGAACATCGTAATCGAACTCTCTTAGATATGGTTCGGTCTATGATGTCTCTTACAGATTTACCGCTATCGTTTTGGGGCTATGCATTAGAGACAGCCGCATTCACTTTAAATAGGGAACCATCTAAATCTATTGAAACGACACCGTAGGAATTATGGTTTGGAAAGAAACCTAAGTTGTCGTTCCTTAAAGTTTGGGGTTGCGAAGCATATGTAAAGAAGTTACAACCTGATAAGCTTGAACCCAAAGCGGAGAAATGCGTCTTCATAGGATACCCTAAAGAAACAATTGGGTATACCTTCTATCATAGATCCGAAGGGAAAGTTTTCGTTGCCAAGAATGGATCCTTTCTTGGGAAGGAGTTTCTCTCGAAGGACGTGACTGGAAGGAAAGTAGAACTCGATGAGGTTATTGAACCTTCTCTCGGATTTGAGAGTAGCGCAGCACCGGAAGATGTTTTTGTGCCGCCTGCACCAATTGGAGAGGAAGCTAATGATAATGATCATGAAACTTCAAACGAAGTTGCTACTGAACCTCGCAGGTCAACGAGGGTTCGTACCACTCCTGATTGGTATGACTCTACCTTGAACGTCATGTTGGTGGACAACGCTGATGACCCTGCGACGTATGAAGAAGCTATGGTGAGCCCAGATTCCGACAAATGGCTAGAAGCCATGAAATCCGAAATGGGATCCATGTACGAAAACCAAGTGTGGACTTTGGTGGACTTACCGGATGGCCGTAAGGCTGTCGAGAACAAATGGATTTTCAAGAGAAAAACAGATGCTGATGGTAATATTACCATCTATAAAGCTCGACTTGTCGCGAAAGGGTTCCGACAAATTCAAGGAGTTGACTATGATGAGACATTCTCACCAGTAGCGAAGCTAAAGTCTGTGAGGATTTTTTTAGCAATTGCTGCGCATTTCGATTATGAGATTTGGCAGATGGATGTCAAAACGGCGTTCCTTAATGGTGACATTGAGGAAGAGTT
The DNA here is from genome assembly GCA_910589775.1 of Avena eriantha. Taxonomy (NCBI): domain Eukaryota; kingdom Viridiplantae; phylum Streptophyta; class Magnoliopsida; order Poales; family Poaceae; genus Avena; species Avena eriantha. Next base: position 112,398,396 of record OU342742.1, on the reverse strand, counting down.
GTATATGGTACAACCCAAGGGTTTTGTCGATCCTAAAGATGCTGACAAGGTATGCAAACTTCAGCGCTCCATTTATGGACTGAAGCAAGCATCCCGGAGTTGGAATCAACGTTTTGATAAAGTAATCAAAAACTTTGGATTTATACAAACTTATGGAGAATCTTGTATTTACAAGAAAGTGAGTGGGAGCTCTGTAGCATTCCTAGTACTATATGTAGATGACATATTGTTGATTGGGAATGATGTAGAACTTCTTAATAGTGTCAAAGCCTATTTGAATAATAGTTTTGCAATGAAGGATCTTGGCGAAGCGGCATATATTCTAGGCATCAATATTTATAGAGATAGATCAAGACGCCTAATAGCGCTTTCACAAAGTACATACTTAGACAAAGTTCTAAAGAAGTTTAGAATGGAAGAGAGCAAGAAAGGGTTCGTGCCCATGTTGTCAGGTAAGACCTTGAGTAAGACTCAAAGTCCAGCTACGGCAGAAGATAGAGTGAAAATGAATAATATTCCCTATGCCTCGGCCATAGGTTCTATCATGTATGCCAAGCTGTGTACAAGACCAGATATAGCACATGCTGTTAGTTTGACTAGCAGATATCAAAGTGATCCTGGAATGGATCACTGGACAGCGGTCAAGAATATCCTAAAGTACCTAAATAGGACTAAGGATATGGTTCTTTCTTATGGAGGTGATAAACAGCTTGTTGTAAACGGTTACACCGATGCTAGTTGGAACACCGATCCGGGAGACTCGAAGTCACAATCGGGATACGTATTTATTTTGAATGGTGCTACAGTAAGCTGGAGGAGTGCGAAGCAAAGCGTTGTGGCGAAATCTTCAACTGAATCGGAATACATAGCTGCTTCAGAGGCTGCACAAGAAGCCATATGGATGAAGGAATTCATTACTAAACTTGGCGTGGTTCCCAGTGCGTTGGACCCGATGGCCATCTACTGTGACAACACAGGTGCCATAGCTAATGCACAGGAGCCAAGGTCACATAGCAAGTTGAAGCACATCAAGCTACGTTTCCACGCTATTCGCGAGTATGTCCGAGATGGTGACATAAAGATTTGCAAAGTACACACTGATCTGAATGTGGCAGATCCGTTGACTAAACCTCTCCCTAGAGCAAAGCATGACCAGCACCAGAACGCCATGGGTGTTAGGTATATTACCATGTAATCTAGATTATTGACTCTAGTGCAAGTGGGAGACTGTTGGAGATATGCCCAAGGGGCAATAATAAAAGTGGTTATTATTATATCTTTGTGTTTATGATGAATGTTTACATCCCATGCTATAATTGTATTATTAGGAAACACTAATACATGTGTGTTTTGTAAACATAAAAGAGTCCCTAGTAAGCCTCTTGTTAAACTAGCTTGTTGATTAATTGATGATCATGGTTTCCGGATCATGGACATTGGATGTGATTAATAACAAGGTTATATCATTAGGAGAATGATGTGATGGACACACACCCATAGTAAGCGTAGCATAAGATCAAGTCATTAAGTCCGTATTGCTATAAGCTTTTAAATGCATAGTAACCTAATCCTTCAACCATGAGGTTGTGTTAATCACCATCACTGGATGGGTACTTTGATGACATCAAACATCGCTTTGTAACTGGGTGGTTATAAAGGTGTCATTGGGTATTCTGAAAGTATGTGTTGAAGCGCATGGACCAAGATTGGGATTTGTCCATCCGTATGACGGATAGATATGCTCTGGGCCCTCTCGGTGGAATGTAATCTAGTTAGCTTGCAAGCATGTGACTAGGTCACAAGGGATGACATAACATGGAACGAGTAAAGAGTACTTATCAGTAACGAGGTAGAACTAGGTATGTAGATACCGACGATCAAACCTCGGATAAGTATAGTATCGCGTGACAAAGGGAATTGATTTCGTATGTAAATGGTTCTATCGATCACGAAGTCATCGTTGAGTATGTGGGAGCCATTATGGATCTCCAGGTCCCGCTAATGGTTATTGATAGGAGATGTGTCTCTGTCATGTCTACATATTCACGAACCGTAGGGTGACACACTTAAGGTTCGAAGTTGTTTTAAGTAGATATGGAATGTGCTTTGGAGACCGAATGTTGTTTGGAGTCTTGGATTGGATCCGGAACATCACGAGGAGATCCGGAATTGTCCGGAGAATAAGATTCATATATTGGGGATCATTTTCTGAGTTAGGAAATGTTCCGGAGTATTTGTATGAGGATTCTAGAAGGTTTCGGAATGTTCCGGAAGGTTTTGGAAGATTTCTTGGAGTTTGCTTGAAAACCAAGAAAGGGATCAAGGAGTCCTTGTGGGGCAAGACAAGGAGTCGTGGGGAGGAGGACTCCTCCCCCCTCCCCAATCCGTCGGCCAAGGAGGGAGGGGAGTCCTACTAGGACTCCCCCTCCCCATGGCGCCTCCCCCTTTTATATAGAGGGGTGGGGGCGCCACCCCTGGCTCTACTCCACTACTCCAATCCTAGCCGCCTCTCTCCTCCTTTCTTCTTCTCAGGCTTAGGCGAAGCCCTGCAAAATTCTCTACTCCACCACCACCACCACGCCGTCGTGCTGCTGAGATTTCGTGGAGAAGATCTACTACCTCCGCTGCTCGCTGGAACGAGGAGAGGAAGGTCTGCTTCGACTCCGCACGTGTGACCGACTGCGGAAGCGCTGCCGGAACGCGGCGCCGGAAGGATCGTCCACTCGATCTTGAGATCGGCAAGTGATCGACTACATCAACCACGAGATCCAATCTCGTAACACTTTTGGATCTACAAGGGTTAGTACAGATCTATCTCGTTGCACATGGCTAATAGATTAGATCTTGGCTTTTATCTAGATTAGATCTGGGTTTTGTTCATTCTTGCGGTAGAAATTTTTTGTTTTCCATGCTACGAACCCATCACGCGTGGCGCAGCGCAGAAAGATAAGAAATATCCAACTCCTTGCTCTTAGATACTTTGCATATTATCTTGCTACTAGCGTGCTTGGTAGGGAGAACACAAGTAATATCTCCAATTATCATTTAGCATTCCTTGCTGCTGCGCTTAACAATGATACTCGGTACAATCTTGGCTCGCTTATTGCTCGCCGCCTAGCTGCTAGGGGGCCTATCTATGGGGGCATCATTGCCTCGTGTATAGTCAATGCATTAGGTCTTTTAGTGGATCCCAATGATGCTATGCTGGCACCACAAAGGCTTGACCTTGTTGCTATGAAAACTCAACACTTTGTCACTTCTACTTCTGATCTGGACAGTCTAGTATATAGGATGCTTTTCACTGACAGGGATGAAAGGGAGATCCTTTTTCCACAGCCTTCTTTGTTTAGTGTTCACAGGAGACCGTGGTCACGCTCCAAGGAGGAGGTGGACGAGCAGCTCCGCTTGCTAGGTTTCCACAAGCAGCACCAGGAGGATGTGCCCTCCTATGATTACTCCGCACATTATGGAGGGACGTACTCGAGCTCGCACCAGGACGAGGGTACTTCCTCGTCGTACCACGGTGACACTTCATCCTAGCCGGCTTGCGATTGATACCCACTTAGGCCAAAAGCCTAAGCTTGGGGGGAGGTACGCCGACACCGCACTCATCTCCATATCATGTTGCGTCGGTACTTTGTATATTCATGTTTTCATTCTCTTTTTAGTTTTCGTTCTTCTTTTGCTTTTGCTTTTGCTTTTGCTTTCTAAAACACAAAAAGACCAAAAAAATATTTTTGTTGTTTCTCTTCGGTTTGCTTCTTCTTTTTGCCTTGGTTTGTTTTTCCCTTTTTGCTTTGTTTGAACTATTCGAAAAACCCAAAAAGATTTTTCTTTGCTTGTTTTTCCCTTTTGGTTCTTGTTTCAAAATCGAAAACACCAAAAATATTTGTCGTTCTTCTTTGGTTTTGTGAGTTTGCTACAGGGTTCAGCAGTCCTTAGTGGAATATTGGTTTCATATTATTATTCAAGCCACACAAGTGAAGAGCAATAATGAGGATTAATGACAACTTGAGGCGTGGTAAGAGGCTGGTAACGAACTCTATTGGTTTTCATTTTTTGTACATATACTCATCACTATGGGCATGCTTAGTCCGTTCATGTAGAGTGTATGTTTTCTTTGGATGCTTAGTAGTTCTTGCTTTCTTATGATTAGCTCCAGCTCGCTAATAGTTTGTAGCATGTCTTATGAATGTTTGCTTGCATTGCTCTATTCATAAATTGGTATGACACCATGGTATCCTCCTCTGAATGTTTCATTTGAATTGACTTGGCACATGCTCACGCATGCACATGACTGTAATAATCAGTTGAGCCTCGATGAATTATTTTGCCTTGAGGATCTTGAATCACTCTCATGCCATGAGTAGTCCTGTTTGGTTGGAAGCATGATAATGATAGCTATTGCTCTCTTGTTTGTCGCTCCCTTACTATTGCTAGCCTTCACTTCCACTGAGTGTTTTACTCATGTTTCCAACTCCCTTAAACCAAATATTGCCAAAGTGTCCACCATACCTACCTATTAGCATCATTCGCTACTTCCGTGCATATTCAATATGCCTTGTTTTCTTCCGAATAAAATGTTTGCTTTTTATGAGAAAGTTAGTTAATAAAGCTCTCACGAACTTGATGGCACACTTTATTTCCTGCAGTTAATAAACCTGAACCATTGTGAACTCTCCATGAAAGTTATATGCTTGCAAATTATAGGCTGGGGATTAGCAGAACCGTGTTGTCACGGGGAACGCTTTCAACACTTGTAAATATATAACCAGTTGATACCTTGCTCTTTTGTTTGCGGATGTTGTCGGTGTGAAATAAAAGGGGAGCTTGTAAGTCCATGGAGTTATGTATGTGTGTTAGAGAAACGCCTGGGCCACTGGTCTAATCCATGCTGACATGGTGGAAACCTGCAGCGTAACCATAATGATATCTATGAAGCATTCTTCTTATGAAAAAAAAGAGAGATAGCTATTGAGAAAAATAAAAAAAAGAAATTTATGAAAAGAGGAAAGAGAGAAAAAAGCACCATTTTCCCATGGTAAATAAGAACATTGCTGAGATACTCATTGTCGTCGGTTTGATGACAAGTACGCCATGAGGGGGGTCCTCGAGGTGTGCGGGAGAGAGGGGTGTGAGACGTACGGTGTTCCGGGACGGTGAGCACACAAGTTTACCCAGGTTCGAATCCGCCGGCTTTGGACGGACCCTACTCCTGCTAGCAATCCAGTAATACGGCAGAGCCGGAATATGGGTTACAAGGGTTTCGCCTGTGCGAGTTGAGATTGTAGACTATTGAGGTGTGCCCTAAAGGCTCTCCCTAGGACGGCATATATAGATACCCGACCTAGGGTTTACAGGAGAGATCAATCCGGCTACACCTAAGAGTTGGTTACAGAGTACATCTTGAACTACAAGTAACATTATGGGCCTAAGTCGGTAAGTCTTCTGGGCCTTCCCGTAGTCGGATTGGACTTCATCTTCTCTCCCTAACTGGGCCGCCCGTGAAGCAAAGCTCTAACCCAAAGTGGGCCACCCTGGTCAGTGAGGATCTGTGAGAATTCCCGGAAAGTATATCCCCAACAGTAGCTCCCAGAGGCCTCCAAGATCCAAGGTCGGATTTTATCATCGTCTAGCTTGATCTTCGGCTTGCAGAATCTTGAAGGGTTCCTCAAACATCACAACAAAAAATACGATCCGGGTCTTAAAAATAAGTCAGACCTTTCAATTAATTACTCGGATTTTCCAACTCGCTTTTAAACTAAGCCGTAACTTGGTCTCTAACGCCACCTAACACAAGCATGGTAAAGTCACATCATCTGACAGACGTTCCGTCAGCACGACCATTGGTGGGTCCACGGTTCACGGAACCGAGGCGCCGTTTCAATGCGTGCATGGAGATCGAGGCGACGCAATCATCGCGCGGGCCCTTCCCAGTTCTTTCCACGACGCGTGGCAATTACACTGTAGCATTTGCACGAATCTTGGTACGGGTAGGTGGATATAAGGGGTTTAGATTCCTTCTTCTCCTCTCCACCAGTCCTTCGCCGTTCCTTCTTCCCAATCCTCCAGCGCGCCTAGAGCCTTTTCGTCCTCCTCCCACAGAGCTCCTAGCGCCGCCACTTTAAGGTCACCTTTTCCACCGGAGAGAAAAATGGCTTCATCCTCTTCTTCCTCTCTGGTGGCGGCGGAAGCAGCTGCGGAGAAAGAGAGCTTCCGGGGAATCTGGATCCCCTGCGCCCTCGATGACGACGGCCTCAAAAACATGGAGAAAGAGGGGCTTCTCACCGCCGGCAACTGGCGAAGCGGTTCCGGCGAAACCGTCCCCAATCCGCGTGAGGGCGAGCATGTCCCCTTCGGCACCCATCTGGACCGAGGTTTGTCCTTTCCTCCCTCGGAGTTCTTCTCCAAGGTGATTGACCACTATGGAGTTCAACTCCATAATCTTCCTCCCAATTCTCTTCTAGAGATGAGCGGATATGCTGCGCTTTGCGAGGGCTTTCTCGGCATTAGGCCGAGTTTGCTTCTCTTCCGGTACTATTTCCATGTCCGGAGAAATTCCATTACCGCCGGTGTTCCTTACATCACCGGTACCAATAGTTTTTCTGTTAGAGGAGACCGGGCATATCCCAAATTTTCTGCCAGTGACTCGGTCAAACAATGGCCAGCCACTTTTTTCTATCATAGGGATATTCCGGCTCCCGGCAAAGCTACTGCTTTGCCGGCTTTTGTCGACGGAGCCACCACAGCCCAGCCTTCCTGGGATGAGGCTGCTCCGGCTCTCACCGACGATCTGATCCTCGCTAAGAGGCGGATCGAATATCTTATCAAGCACAAGGGTCTGAAAGGATCCGACTTAGTCCAGTGCTGGGTTTCACGTCGGATCTAGCCACTTCAGTACCACGGGGATAGACTGATGCACTCCATCACATCTTCCAAAAAAGACTCTCTCCGCATCAGCCCCAAATCCTACACCATCCAAGGTTACATAAGCCAGATCAAGTGGCTGATCAAGGAGCGGATCGAGAGGAAAATTCCAGAGATTTCTCTGGATATGCACACGGCGGAAAACCCCGTGGTAGCGGTAAGCTTCCATCAGTACACCTTTTACGTGTTTCAATCTTTAAGTTATATACTGCAATGCTGATATGTTTTCTTGTATTCAGCTTGCTGATCTCCCCGAGTCAGAGCTTGCTCCACTCGAAGGATATCCTCCTGAGTTTTCTCAGGGGACTGAAGTGGTCCCATTGCCGAACCTTGCGCTCAAGAAGTGCAAAGCTCCGATAGTGGCTGTTGGCACAAAGGAAGTGCCCGTTGTGAAGAGGTAACTTTCATTCACAATTTCTGCCTTTGTACCTTTCTCGAATTTCTTTCTGAGATGTAATGTTTCCGACTCTACTACATTCTTAGAGCAAAGCCTCTCATCAAGGGTAAGGGGAAGGGGATTCCTGCGAAGCCCCTGCGACAGACGAAGCTTACCATAGCTTCCCCTGCCACGGCTCCTCCGACTCATGCCCCTCAACCTTCTGTAACACCGGCGATTACTCCTTCTCCGGTTGTTGCGGAAGATACGGCTCCTTCAATGGCGCCTGTGATCCTTGGATCGCACACTGACGTCATCGTGGGTGCGTCAGCTCAAGATAAGGGTGAACCCTCTTCGGGTAATGATCCCTCGGCTGAAGTCTTCGCCGACAACCTCCTCAGGAACCCCGGACTTGCCAAATTTGGCTTATCACGGAAATCTGCAGAGGAGATCTAGCAGCTGGCCAGGCAAGTCCTGGACAAAAGCCATCTATCCCTTGAAGAGGAAGCGCAAGAAGCAGAGGACGTCAAGTTCTCTAACCTTCTCGCTCAAGTCCGCCTTCGCGACGAGAGGATCAGGACTAGCGAGCTTCCAACAGCCCTAGTAATTCCTCTTACTCTCGCCGAGAAGGTGGCAGCTGAGGTGAACGCGGGATTAGACAAACTCACCCGCGAGCAATATGTAAGTTGGAATTCCAACTCTTGTTTTTTACCTTATGTTATATCATATCCTCTAGCCCCCAAGCATGAAGTAGGATATAGAAATCCGGGTTTATGCTTTCATTAGGATGCCAAAGAAAGAACTAGTGTAGCCCCCAAGGCTCGTGCTGATATTTAGCAAAAATATTAGCCTGAGTCTTAAGTAGCTTTCTGACTTTGGGTATTCTGACTTACAGAAAGTATGTTCCTATAACCAAGAATTATTAACCAATGTCTGTGATAAGCGGAGAGAGATCAAAGCTCTCCGGCTTAAAAATGCTGAGCTCAAGTTAGCCAAGGATGAAGCCGAAGGTAAACATTCTGAGATTCAAACCTTGTTTTTTGCTTTTTTCAATGTCGAATTTTTCTGAACTGTTGTTCTTTTTAACTTACAGCGCTGGTGAAACAATCCATCGCTATGATTGAAGAGGCCGAGAACCTCAAAACCCTAGTGGTGGAGAACAAGGGACTTCGCCAAGAGCTGGATAAGCTCAAGGCGGATCATGAAAGGAGCATAGATCAAGTCCTTGAGTCCTCCTCCATGGCCACTGAACAGCGCGATCTCAAGATTGCCGCTCAAGATAAAGTTATCTCGGACCTCAAGAATGAGCTTGGCAGAGAGAAAGATCTCTCCGAAGCGCTCCGGGCTGAACTCCAGAGTCTCTGGGAGGAGAAGACCAAGATTGACGACGTCATTCTTGGTACGTTCCATCGGTCTGATTTATCATTTCTTCGACTTTCATCAATGTCGGTGTTTTCATTTGACTTGTTTTGTGTAAAGGTCCTCTGAACTTGATGGACTCCTCCTCGTCCGAGCCTCGCACTCACCGGCTTACCCAAGTCGGTGATCTTCTTCATGACTACCACCAGTCCCTTGAGGACATTGGCGAGTCTCTCAGGATTCCGGACATGCCAAGCATGTCGGACTTCCAGGTGCGGGAGAAGGCCAAGGAGATGCCGCAGCTTGTTCGGGACTGGAACATGTCCTACGCGCGGACTGCTGCGCAGAACGCTCTCACCATGGTCATGAGCCATCATGGAAACATGGAGATATGGCAACTGACCAGAGGGTACTGCAAAGTAGACGAAGACGGCCAGGAGCAGGACCTTCAAGCCATCATGCACTCCTGCGCCAGATATGGGTGCCACGTAGCTGATCTGACCAGCTACGAGGTGCCCTTCTTCACCCACGTGGATACTCCGCCACCTCCTCCAGAAGACGCCGAAGAAGCTTCCGATGATGAACGGACCACCTCGGATCCGGACATCTCGGAACGATATCAAGGCGGAGTAACCAGCGATCCGATAGTTCCTTCATCTCCTCCTGCATCATAGATCAGAAAACTATGTATTATTCCGGAAAGACATGATGCGTTTTGTAAATATTAAGTACTATGACTTTTGCTAGTGCTAAGTTTTTTATCTATTCAGCACTTTTGTCTTCGATTATTTGCATGCCTGAAATGTTTTCATAAGCACTTTAGAATTTTCCGCCTCTACTTATCGTTTATCTGGCTTTCTGCCTCGTCCCTTTCGTGAGCCGGCTAAACCTTCAGCCGGAAACTTTGCCGAGCAACGGAGCTCAATTGCTAAACCAGTTTAAACTCGGGAACAAAGTCGGCTTCCAGTACTAACAATTCACTACTCGGAAGATACCCGCATCCAGCAATAGACAAATAACCCAAGTAAAGACTAGAATTTTTTAGAGTTATACCCTAAGGTAGCAGTTTTAGAATCGGAAATCTAAACCAGAACAAACATGAGCATAAAGTACTTTCAAGCATTCTGGGATTTTCGACTATGACATGATCATTAGGAAATAAGTTGGTAAAAACTTCTCAGGAAAACTTTGAGGTAACCAAAACTTTTATTTCTCACAGAGCATGTACATAAGTATGATTACAAAGAAGGATAAAATAAGAATAAAAGGGACGTAGCTGAGAAATATTCCACGGTCTGTCTAATTCATCCGGATTTGTACTGCCTCCAGCTCTCTTTCTCTTCTTAGTAGCAGGTCTTTCTTTGACTGGCCTCATGTCAGTTAAGTAGTACGACCCATTGTGAAATACTCGACTAACTAAAAAGGGCCCTTCCCATATTGGGGAAAGTTTGTGCTTTCTTTGTTGCACAAGCCGGAGGACCAAATCACCTTTATTGAAAGATCTAGTTCAGACTCTCTGGCTATGATACTTGCGTAACTTCTGCTGATAGGCTATAGATCTCATTTCAGCAACGACGCGAACTTCTTCGACTAAGTCGAGATCATTTTGTCGAGAAATCTCGGCATCCTCTTCGATATACGCGGCCACTCTAGGAGAAGTATGAATCAAATCACTAGGAAGAACTGCTTCTGCGCCATAGACCAAGAAGAAAGGTGTATATCCTGTTGACCTATTCGGAGTTGTTCGCAAACTCCAAATTACAGAGGGTAGTTCCTCTGCCCAAGCCCCCGCAGCACGTCTCAGTGGTGCTTCGAGTCTTGGTTTCAAGCCTTGTAGAATTAAACCATTTGCTCTTTCGACTTGTCCGTTAGCCTATGGATGTGCGACTGACGCAATGTCAAGCCGGATATTTTGCTCGTCGCAGAATTCAGTCAACTCTCCCATGGAAAAATTACTCCCGTTGTCCGTGATAATGCTATGCGGATAACCATACCGGATTATAACATCCTCGACAAATCTTTTGGCTGTTGCTCCATCACAACTAGTGACAGGTTTAGACTCGATCCATTTCGTGAATTTATCCACCATCACTAAGAGGTGAGTAAATCCACATGGAGCTCGTTTAAAAGGTCCTACCATATCAAGCCCCCAAACCACAAAAGGCCATGTTATAGGTATTGTTCGCAGCTGATCAGCCGGAACATGAGCTTGCTTGGCGTACTTTTGGCAGCCTTTGCATGTCTTGACTAATCGTTCGGCATCTTCCTGAGCTGTAAGCCAGAAAAAACCATGTCGAAAAGCTTTTGCCACTAAAGATTTGGCTACAGCATGGTGACCACACTCGCCTTCGTGGATTTCTCTTAAGATTTCCACTCCTTCTTCCGGAGATACACAGCGCTGAAAAACCCTAGAAACACTCCGTTTATGGAGCTCACCTTTAACAATAGTATAGGCTTTTTCTCGTCGGATAATCTGCCGGCTTAGCACCTCGTCTTCAGGTAATTTGCCATCTACCAAGTAATAAAGGTAGGGTTGAGTCCAGCTGGGAATTACAGCCAGAACTACTATTAAAGGTGAGTCGGATTTGTTCGGATATTCCTCATCTACTCCCTTTATTGAGGGAACTTTGAGGTGCTCTAAAAATGCACCATCCGGAACCTCTTTCCGCGCAGAGCCTATTCGAGATAGTGCATCTGCTTCCTCGTTTTCTGCTCGAGGGATGTGTTGAACTTCAAACCCCTCGAACGATTTAGATAGATCATCCACGACAGCTTTATATGCTGCCATGTGCTTATTTGCATTACAAATATCCGAGACTTGCTGAGCAACAAGATCTGAATCTCCGTAACACATCAAACGTTGGATGCCAATATCCTTAGCAATCCGGATTCCATGCAGCAGTGCTTCATACTCGGCAATGTTGTTTGTCACTGTGAAGTGGATCTGCAACACGTATAAAAGTTTATCTCCTTGGGGTGATTTGAGCACCACGCCAGCCCCCGAGCCCCCTCGAGCCTTAGACCTGTCGAAAAAGAGGGTCCAATATTCTGACTCAGGGAGGACCATGTTCTCCTTGGTCTCTGTCCAATCAGCGACAAAGTCGGCAAGGATCTGGGATTTGATTGCTATCCGGGGTTTGTACTCAATATCGAAAGTTGCAAGCTCTATACCCCATTTGGCGACGCGTCATGTGGCATCGCTATTGTTGATTATATCTCTCATGGGAGCTTTCCTCACCATGGTAATTGGATGCTCCTGAAAATAGTGTCGTAACTTACGAGATGCTAGAAAAACATCGTAAGCCAACTTTTGATAGTGCGGATATCGCTGTTTTGATTCTGTCAGGACCTCGCTGACAAAGTATGTCGGGCGCTGCACCAGGTGCTCCTGATTTTCCTCTGGTCTCTCCACCACCATAACTATACTGCCAACCCTATTTGTCGCAGCAATGTAAAGCAACATCGGTTCCTGGGGTTCTGGCGCTGCAAGGATAGGAGCAGATGAGAGTACTTTCTTCAGGTCTTGTAGTGCAGCTTCAGCTTCGTCAGTCTAGACAAAATCCTTGGTCTTCTTCAGGAGTTTGTATAATGGTGCGGCTCTTTCACCAAGCCAGCTTACAAATCGACTGACCGCAGCAATGCAACCAGCTAATCTTTGTACGTCCTTCAGGCGAGTTGGCCTGGAAATATTGAGAATATCCTTGATCTTGTCGCGGTTCACCTCTATACCTCATTGAGATACGATAAAACCTAACAATTTTCCGGCTGGTATTCCAAAGAAACACTTTTCCGGGTTAAGCATGATGTTGTATTTTTGTAAATTGGCGAACGTCTCCTCCAAGTCGAAAATCAATGTTTCCTTCTTTTTGGACATGACCGCAATATCGTCCACGTATGCATGTACATTGCATCCGAGTTGATCATGGAGGCAACGCTGCATCGTGCGCTGGTACGTAGCTCCTACGTTCTTCAGCCCAAAGGGCATCATAACATAATAGAAGGTTCTGAAGGGGGTTATGAATGAAGTTTTGATTTTGTCAGATTCCTTCATCCAGATTTGGTGATAACCGGAATATGCGTCGAAAAAACAGAGGAGTTCCGAGCCTGCCGTAGAATTGATAACTTGATCAATTCTAGGCAAAGCGAACGGATCTTTTGGACAAGCCTTGTTCTAGGCAATATAATCAACACACATCCTTAAATCAGTGCTGTCCTTTTTAGGGACCATTACAGGGTTGGCCGACCAATCAGTATGGATGACCTCTTCTATGAATCCGGCTAACTCGAGCTGCGCTAGTTCCTTAGCTATTGCCTTATGCTTTTCATCACCAAACCGTCGCAAGGACTGTTTGACGGGTTTAGCGTTCAGGTTTACATTTAGAGAATGCTCGGCAAGTTCCCTAGGTACTCCGATCATGTCAGATGGCTGCCATGCGAAGATATCTTGATTTGCTCGGAGGAACTTGACGAGTGCGCTTTCCTATGCGCTACTTAGGCCTACGCCTATCTGGGTCACCTTGGAGGGGTCATCATCCTTCAACGGCGTCGTCTTCGTCTCTTCTGATGCCTTGAACTCCGGATTCGGCTATGTCACCTCTTTCTTTGTTGCGGGCATCTCAGACGGATCTATGCTCTTCTTGATCTCCTGGTACTCCTGGGCGTGCAGCACGGCTTCGGCAAAGGCGGCATTTCCATCCTTGCACTCTCGCGCTTTCTTCGGGTCTCCCCTGATGGTGATCACGCCGTTGGGACCTGGAATTTTCATCATATTGTAAATGTAACACGGACGAGCCATAAAAGCCTAGTAAGCCGGACGTCCGAATATAGCGTGGTATGTGCTCTTGAACGGGACTACTTCGAAGGAAAGTGCCTCCGTTCGATAAATTTTTGGTGTTCCAAAAGTAACATCCAAAGTGATCTCTCCCAGGGAATTAGCTTGTCTTCCTGGGACAACTCCGTGAAAAATCACAGAGCTATGGTTAAGCTGTGTTTCTGAGATCTTCATCCGGTGTAGCGTTTCTACATAGAGAATATTGATGCTGCTACCACCGTCCATGAGGGTCATGGAGAAACCATAACCGTCAATAAATGGACTCACGATTAAGGCGTATTTTCCTCGCATGTGTAGCTTAGGCGGATGATTAGTGCGGTCAAACGTTATTGCCACTTCCGACCAGTCCAGATACTGAGGGACGGCCGGAACTGTTGCGTTGAGCTCGTGGAGAACTGCTTTCTTGACCTTTGCTAGTTGAGATCCGAGGAAGGTGACGTAAGTGTCCTTCTTGGTAGGAAAAGTTTTCTTCCCTTCCGACTTGGGATTTGAAGCATCGGCTTCCTCCATGTCGGAATCTTCCTTGGTCTCTTTGTCTTTTTCAGGATTTTTCTTTCCCTTCTTCCGCTTAGCTTTGTAGCCCGCGGTATCATCTTTCTTGATGTCGTCGTTAAAACGACATTCAGCATTGGTGTGGGACGAGCCCCCATTGGCGTCCAAGTGATGCACACATGGGTTATTGGCGATGTCGGCCCAAGTGTAGGTTTTGGCTGGTTGTTGCTCTCCTCTACCTTGGACCCTTGATGTCCCACGGCCACGCCCGCGGCCTCCGCCGCGCCCTCCTCGTCCTCCAGACCCAGAAACAGTAGTGACTACTGCCGTCTCCGCGTTGGGTTTTTCTTCCGAGGTGTTTTTGCGCTTCTGAGCCTGTTGCTTTATCTTTGCTGACTGAGGCATAGCCATGACGTTAAGTAACCCCTCTGCGTCGTCGTCAGCATCTGCATACTTGCTCGTTGTTTCTATCATCTCTCCCAGATCAGTAATTTTGTCACACTTCAAGCGATGGCACAGTAAACCAATTGGGAGACCTGCAATGAAAGCTTCAATCGCAGTTTGATCATTTACTCCTTCGCAGGAGTTCTTGGTGTCAATCCATCGTCCGAGATAATCTCGGCAAGTTTCTCTGGCTTTCTGGGTGCAACGCTATAGGTCTCCAACCATATAGGGCCTCCGATATGTGCCTTCGAAATTCCGAAAGAACGCACTTTGTAAGTCATACCAGTTATGGATGGTGTTTACCGCAAGTTCATTGAGCCATGATCGTGCCGTCTTCCGCAGCATAAGTGGGAGATATCGGGTTGCGACCAGGCTGTTTCCGCCTTTGGCGATGCAGCAAGCTTGGAAGAAATCCTATAACCAGGTGTCTGGCCGAGCAATGTCGTCGTAGGCTTGAATATGTCTTGAGATAGCGAATCCTTCCGGGAATTTTCTAGCTCTGATGCGTGGTCCGAAGCACTTTGGGCCCACGTACACGTCATCGTTTTCGTAGCGCCGAGCCTCTATGTTGGAGTTGATCCTGTGCCTTGCATCGTTCGGGGATAGGGATCGTCCTGAATATCGGCTGTGGCTGTGGTGCCTTGGAGCTGGACTTCGGCTTCTGCCACCACCTCCTCCGCCATGTCGTCCTCCTTGACCTCCTTAGGGGCCGTTGTGATAACTGTGCTGTGGAGAGGGTGGTGCAGCTGGGTTGTTTCTGGCTGATCGCCGGCCTCCGTCTGGAGCGTCATTATTTCGGTTCCGGGGAGGTTGACTGTGACGAGCCCCCTGCCAGTTTGTGCCAGCGTGGTTTCTGTCGTTCCTTCGTCCGTCGTTCCCACCATGGTGAGGCTCAGCCGGACGGTTTTCATGTCTAGGAGGTGGCATTTTCTGACGATCCTCCTCCCAACATTTCTCTTTATCTTCTCCTTTTCGGGGAGGATTCCTCGAAATCAGTGCAGCGATCGCGTCTTTCTCGGCTGCTAGAGCGACGTTGCTCCAGTTATGTGTAGTTCTGCGGTGCTGTCCTGACGATCCGGTTCTTGAATAATTGTCTTCCATGCGTTCGGGGTGACGATGCTGCGCCTGATCGTAGTGGGATCTTACGTCAGCCCATGCCGGATCTGTGCGACATTGGTCGGAATTCGAGACCAGCTTTTGACTTCCAGACAGGGCGACCTTTTGCTGCTCCAGTCCCTTATTGAGTAGTTTGATACCCAAACGTATCTCCTCTGGTCCTGGATTAGCCGATAGAATTTCGCGAGCTGCCACGGTATTTTGCACTGGTGTTGGGTAAACCCAATATCCGTTGCTATCCTTCCGTGGCTTCCCCATCTCATCTCCAAAAAGGACGGCACGGACACGTGGGAATTGGTTGTCATCTATGTGACGCTTCCGTGTCTTCTGATGCAGACGGGACATGTACTCCTTGTTTGACATGCGCTTCTTCTCCACCTCAATGTTTTTGGCTTCATCAAGGAGTTGTTGACAATGCGCTTCTAGGGCTTGGGCCCTTTCGTCCAGCTCATCTGCAGTAAGTTCTGCAGCTGTAGGGATAGGTGTGGTTAATGCGGCATCGATGAGTTTACGCGCACCTTCAGTGATCACGTGTCCATCCACCGATGCTTCTTTTTTGGCTCGTCTGGGATAAGTGCTCCATCCGAGTCTTCCTCGTATTCCTTGGCAATCACCTCATCTGTCAGAGGGTCTTTTGCCGGGGTCTTGTTCTTCTTGTTTTCTTCTTTGCCTTCTTGGCAGCGCCGGTAGCAAAGACGGCTTTGGGTCCGTATCCCGGAGTCAAGCTCTGTTCGGTACTTTCGGACATTTGGACTTCGGGATTGTCTCCGATGTCCATGTCGTCCTGCGTTTTGGGAGAGTGTTCGCCGGATCCTTCATCCATAGCTTCTCCATCCTCTGCAGCTTTGGAGTTGTACTCCTCTGTGCCTTGGATGAATCATGCGTTGTTTTAGCATATTAAAGCATAGTATAGTGGTATTCTCCTTTGATGCTTTATTTGGGTTGACTTGGCACATGCTCACACCATGTTATGACTATCTAAAGTCACCATAAGCCTTTATGATCCTTTAGTTTTCAACTTGTAGTATCACTTTATGCTTTGATCAATGATGTTTTGTCACTCTGCATGATTATGGCCATTATTGCTCTCTCGTTTGTCGCTCGCTTACTATTGCTAGCCTTCACTTACACTGAGTGTTTTACTCATGTTTCCAACTCCCTTAAACCAATTATTGCCAAAGTGTCCACCATACCTACCTATTAGCATCATTTGCTACTTCCGTGCATATTCATTATGCCTTGTTTTCTTTCGAATAAAATGTTTGCTTGTTATGAGAAAGTTAGTTAGTAAAGCTCTCACTAACTTGATGGCACACTTTATTTTCTTCCACTTAATAAACCTGAACCATTGTGAACTCTCCATGAAAGTTATATGCTTGCAAATTATAGGCTGGGGATTAGCAGAACCGTCCTGTCACGGGGAACGCTTTCAACACTTGTAAATATATACCTAGTTGATACCTTGCTCTTTTGCTTGTGGATGTCGTCGGTGTGAAATAAAAGGGGAGCTTGTAAGTCCATGGAGTTATGTATGTGTTAGAGAAACGCCTGGGCCGCTGGTCTAATCCATGCTGACATGGTGGAAACCTACAGCGTAACCATAATGATATCTATGAAGCATTCTTCTTATAAAAAGAGAAAGATGGCTATTGAGAAAAAGAAAAAAAAGAGAGATTTATGAAAAGAGGAAAGAGAGAAAAAAGCACCATTTTCCAATGGTAAATAAGAAGATTGCTAAGATACTCATTGTCTGCTTGCCTTGTCATTTTGATATGGGGATTCTTCCGTATCATCAGGCAAGGGGTACCTCGTTGGCAGTTCTCAATGATACGCACATACTTACGATGACAAGAACTTACCGGTAACTAAAGTTGAGTAGCATGAGGAGCGGCCCTCGTACTCAAGGGACTTGGGATTTTCAGTTTATAGTCTGTCAAGCATATAACACAGATTGGACCTCACTTTCATCTTAACCACTTTAAAGATGCTTATGATAGGGGCAATGAGAGCTCAAAGCTAATGAGTACCATACTTTCAGCATTTGGAAGCCTTTCAAACTATTCAAAACCTTTTCATTTCCTTGTTGAGTCTCCACACATTCTATGAGCACTTTCTTGAGAGCATAGTGGCCATTCTTAGTTCTATGTGCATTGTCCCAAGACCTGTTGATTGATGCATACCTTGATATTGCTTGTTTTAAACTATTTGTATCTAGTCACTCTTGTAAACTTCAAAGGTGTCCTATGCATTTATGTTTGCTACTCTTTGAGGGACAAACTGAATGCCACTATGCTATGTTTTCTTTATGTGAAACAAACAAACGTCTTGCAAAGCATTGTTATTCATGAATCTTTTGTTTGTGCATTTTCATGTTGCATCATAGTTTCGTTGCTTATTGCTAGAACTTTGTCTTTCATGTTATGATTGAAGTACTATGATCCCAGCTTTGAATGTTTTACAAATACTTTGATCAAGTCTTTGATGGGGCATGTCACCTCAAAAATTATTCTTTCTTTTTATCACTTACCTACTAGAGGATGAGCAGGAGTTAAGCTTGGGGATGTTGATACATTGCAAATGTATCTATAATTTTTGATGCTCCATGCTTTGTTTTATCCACTTTCTTGTGTTTTGTCCACACTTTGGAGTACTTTTCATATGATTTCTTGGACTAACCTATTAACAAGAGCCACAGTGCCAGCTGCCTGTTTTCTGCTGTTTTTGGTTCCAGGAAAGTCAGAAAATGAATATTCTCGGAATTGGATGGGACAAAATCCAAAGTGCCTATTTTTCCAGAAGACTCGAGGAGCCAGAATACGAGACGGAGGAGGGCCAGGGGCTGGCCACCCCCCCCCCCCAGGCGAGGGCTGGGCCTGGCCGCGCTAGTGCCTGGTGTGGTGGCCCCAGGCACCCCCTCGGTCTCCCTCTTTGCCTATAAGAAGCATTCTGACCTAAAAACTTCGGGGGGGGGTGACGTTTTTCTATGAAAAGTTCCGCTGCGCCGCCGCCACCGAAGGGGAGATTCGGGGGACAGAAAGTCTCTGTTCCGGCACCCTGCCGGGACGGGGAAGTGCCCCCGGAGCCATCTCCATCGACATCCACCATCATCTTCATTGACCATCCATGTTTCCCCCATCTATGAGTGAGTAATCCCCCGCTGTAGGCTATGGGGATGGTAGGGATTGGATGAGATCGTTCATGTAATGGCATCAGATTGTTAGGGCATGGTGCCTAGTATCTTTTATTAGTGCTTTATGACTTTGTTGCGACTTGTTGTGCTTAATGCTTGTCACTAGGGCCCGAGTGCCATGATTTCAGATCTAAACCTATTATGGATTCATTATGATAGTATTGTTCTTGGTCTTATCTGCAAGTTGTATACACACGTCGTTGTCCGGAACCTATGGCCCCGAAGTGACAGAAATCGGGATAACCGGAAGGGAAAGGCTTTGATGTGAGGATCACATGTGTTCACGGAGTGTTAATGCTTTGCTCCGGTGCTCTATTAAAAGGCGCACCTTAATTGCCAGTAGTTCCCTAGAGGCCCCGCTGCAAACGGGCTGGCAGGACAAAAGATGTTGTGCAAGTTCTCATTGCGAGCACATATGACTATATATGGAACACATGCCTAGGATTGTCTAGTACTTGGATGCTTTATCTTATTTATCTTCAATTGCCCTATGTTCTGATTGCTATGTGAATTGTCTTGTCCATGCAACGCCCGTCCAACCATCCCTATGCCTACCGCACTCGAATCCCACTGTTTACTGCTTTTGTTACTACTGTCCTTGCTTTACTACTGCTACTACTTTACTATTCCTACTACAAAACTGTTGCTACTGATAAACTGCTGTGAGCAAGATTGTTTCCAGGTGCAGCTGAATTGACAACTCAGTTGTTAAGGCTTATAAATATTCTTTGGCTCCCCTTGTGTCGAATCAATAAATTGGGTTTCACTTCCCTCGAAAATACTGCGATACACCCCCTATACTTGTGGGTCATCAGTAATGCTACTACCACTTCTAAGGTAGTAGATAAGCCACCACCTGCTGAGAATGATGTTTTCAAAATACCTACAAGAATTATTGATCGTGTTATGGATAACTACTATGTTGGGGATGGAACTGTCCATCCCGGTGATCATTTACTCTTTATACACGAATTATGCGGGTTGTTCAAGTGTGCAGGTATTACTACGGATCAAGTTAAGAAGAAGATATTCTCATTATCACTAAAAGGAAGAGCTGAGGAATGGTATAAGCTTCTGAAGAATGGTCAAGCTCTAGAATGGGAGGAAATAGTGCCTCTCTTTTATTCAAAGTTTTATCCTCCTAGTGAGATTCATAAAGATCGGAATCAAATATACAACTTTTGGCCTCTTGATGGAGAGAGTATAGCTCAAGCTTGGGGGAGATTGAAGTTACTAATGCTCAAATGTCCCATTCATGAGCTCCCCAATAATATTATTATCAATAACTTTTATGCAAGGCTCCCTCTACATGACTAGGATTTATTGGATGCTTCTTGTGCTGGATCATTCACTCGCATGGAAGAAGAAGCTAAATGGGATCTTCTGGACCATATTCAAGACAATGCTGAAGCTTGGGAGAATGAAAAAGGTAGAAAGTCAGGTATAAATTATGATTATGAATGTATTGAATCTTTTATGGGAACTGATGACTTTCAAGATATTAAAAATGCTTATGGTCTAGATTCTCAAGCTATTGCTTCTTATTTTAAGGCCTTTGCTTCTTATATTGAAGTGCCTAAAAAGAAGTGGAATAAGTATCATGAACCTTATAAAGATATTGCTAAGAGTGTTCCTGCAAGAAATACTGAAGTTTATACTACTAATCATGTTTTACCTGAACCTTATATTGAGAAAATGCCTTTTCCAGTTAAGGTAAAGGAACATTTTATGATGACTAGTATGGTAGATGAAAGTATGAATAAAGCTGTTGAACCTGATAAACAAATGGTTGATGAACCTATAATAGCAAATATGAAAGACTTTGTCACCAAGTATGAATAAGAGGGACACCCTATCCTTTGTAAGGATACCTCTAATATTGTTTCACAAAGTAATGTTATGAGAGCTAGTATTCCTGTGTTTTCTGTTAGAATAAGTGATCATTGCTATGATGGTCCTTGTGATAGCTATATTGTTAAGTTTATGCATGATACTGAAAGTTACTATGAGAGAGGAAAAGTGTTCTTATGCATCTCAATAATATCAAGTTTCCCCGTTTTATGCTGAAAGTTTTTGTATTGCGCTTCTTTTGCCTTCTTATGCAAGTTGCCTCTGGTTTCAATAACTTGTTTGTTTACAAAATTCCCTCTCATAGGAAGTGGGTTAGACTTAAATGTGTGTGTGTTTTTGCTTCTTAATGCTCTCTTTCACTTCAATTCATATCCCTATGAGAGCTTCTTCAAAATTATCATGCCCATCTTAATGGCTATAAAGAAAGAGCTTTATGGGAGACAACCCAATTTGTTTTTTCTTTTAGTTTGCTTTTGTTTATTTGAGTCTTGGAAGTTATTACTTCGGTAATAAACGCTCCTTATCCGTTTTGTTTGGTTTTTGTGTCAAGATCAACCTCTAATGAAAGAGAAGTAAGATTTGGGGAAGTTGCTGTCCCGAAACAGATTTTTGTGCTTCACCATAAAATTTCGTGAGAGATCTATGTATGTCGGATTGAGCTGTAATGTTTTATGCTTATGCCCCAGGTTGTTATTTAACTTTCGTTAGTTTTGGACTTTTTGATTTGAGCAACAGAAGATTTTAGAAAAAATTGATCTTTACCTGCTGGTCTGTTTTGACAGATTTTACCAATCTTGCATTTGCTTCTTTATTCGATTTCCTTCATGAATTCTTTTTGGGTTTTCAGAAGGAGTTGCTACAGTAGCTTATGTTTTGATGATTTCAGTTGAAGTTGGACTCAAAAGGTTTTATCACTTCACTTATACTAATGTTGCTAATCAGAATTGTGTGAAGTTTTGTGTGAAAGAAATTTCCAGGAAGTGGAGATAATGGTGTAATAAGAAAAACAAGGGTTTAATGACTCAAGTAATAAGTGTATGAAGATGAAGATATTGATGATATTCAAGTGGTGACTCCGTAAGAATCTACTAGATACCAAATTCAGAGACCTGCAGAGTCTGATTTCAAGTAGGTAACAGTTCTGGTAAGAAAAGTTCCACGAAAATACAATCCAACTATATTTTTATAGTTTTCAGTCAATAAGGAAAGCTACGAAGCGAAAAAGGGACGGAAACGGAGCCAGGGTGGCTCACACCACCCTGTGGCATGGGCCCTCCCCTTGCTGCGCCACCAGGTGGTGAGGCCACTCCGGACTCCGCCTCCGACTCGTTTTCACCTAGTACCTTCCTTTTGATACGAAACTTCGTAATATATAACCCCCCGGATCCCCCGAGGTTCGTATATCGTGTTTTCGTCGTGTTTTTGTTTCGACCTGTTTTCTGCCAGGACATACTCTTTGAAAGCTTAGAAGCACAATGGTGCCTACCAAGGATAAAGGGAAGGAGCCTATGGAGGAAGACCTCGAAGACCCCGGGAAGGAGAAGGAGATCGAGAGTGAAGGTGAAAATGAGCAAGGCCAACATCCGCACACCGGCACTACCATTGCAAGCATTTGAGTGGTGGCAAACCAGCCATTGGAGGGAAGCCTCCTCATCGCCGTTCAGATCCCTGGTCACTTCCTCCGCGTACCAAGAATCCTTTCCATACCCTTATCCATGAGCATCAATACTAGAATATGCCCAAGGAGAAATTACCTTCCAATTGGGATTTGCCTAGTTCTAGCCATGCAGGAAAAGAAGACTTCAAGGAGGAAGAGTGGGGAAAGAATAGCAAGAGCTGGAATTCTCAACACGACATGATCATGAGCCGCATTGAGCAAAATTCGCAGCTGATTCGTAATCTCACTTTCGAGATTGAGGACTTGGGGAAACTTATCAGAGAGCTCATTGAGAGGATACCACCACCGCCTAAGGAATAATTCGTCATCAGGTTTGGCATCCCCTTAGTTTGTTCCAAGCTTGGGGGAGTGCCGCGGTATCACATCACTATCTTCTATCTTTTTACCTTATTAGTAGAGTCATATCATGAATAGAGGAGTTATTATGTAGTATGGTTTGCATTATGGAAGTGTCCCCTCTCTCGTTAGATATGTATCCCTTGGTGTGAGTTTCCGTTATGGAATATTAATGAGAAGTTCTATCATTTACTCTTTTGCATAGCTTATATTAGTTTTCAATTCATGGTTATATGATTGATCGTGTTGTTAGTATTGGTATCACTTTGGGATCATTGAGTTAATTTAGTTGGTTTTGGCAAACCTGGCTCGGTCAGTAGCAACACTATTTTTTTGTGTTGAATGAAAAAGGTAGAAGTACTCTAAAGAAGTATAATTTCATCATCTTTCTTTCTTTCTTGATTTGCTCATAAGTCTAGTATTCTCTAGTTAAGATCTTTTGTGCTTCCAAGGAAGATTGCATGTTTGTCTTTATCACTTGTATGTTTGTTTGTTTCGTTCAACTCTTATACTTGCTACCCAGCCTTGCTAGCCAAAAACCTGTACTGAGAGGGTATTCTTCTCGTGCATCCACCTCCTTTAAACCAAAACCTTTGCCATTTGTGTCCACCATACCTACCTATTAGCATTATTGCTATTCCAAGTAAATTCTTGTTTTATCTACCTCCAAAATTAAACTTGTTATGTGAAAATTAGTGATTAAAGCTCTCACGAACTTGATGGCACACTTTACTTTCTTGCATTTAATAAACTTGAACCATTGGGTCCTTCTTTGTTGCGTATATGCTTGCGCTTTATGAGTTGAAGTTAGCCGAACCATGTATCATGGGGACCATTTTCAACACTTCATTTGGTACTTTGTACCTAGTTGATATCATGTTCTTTTGCTAATGGATCCCGGCGGTGTGAAATAAAAGTGGAACTTGTAAGATCATGGAGTTTATATGTGTGTTAGAGAAACGCCTGGGCCGCTAGCCTATGCCATGACTAATCATGGTGGAAACTTGCAGCATAACTATAGTGAGCATTCTATGAAGCATCCTCAATAAAAACCTATGCAAATAGCAAATAAAAAGATCGCTGAGATGCTCACTGTCTGCTTGCCTTGTCATTTTGATTATGGGATAGCTCCTGTGTCATGTGCAAGGGGTACCCCGTTGGCGGTTCTCAATGATACGCATGTATTTAAAATGACAAGAGCTTGCTCGTGACTGAAGTTGAGTAGCATGAGGATCGATACTCATAAGTAAGGGGCATGAGATTTCAACTTATAACTTGTCAAGCATATCCTCTTAGTTGTGTCACTTTAACCTTAATCACCAAAATATGCCTATGATAGGGGCAATGAGAGCTGAAAGCTAGTAAGTATCATAATTTTTGGGAGCTCTTTATGAGACTTGCAATCCCTGCTTCCCTCTTTGAAGGGCCTTTCTTTTACTTTGTAGTTGAGTCAGTAAAACCTACTCCCTTCTATCTCAGCAAGTATTTTGAGTTGTTGTGTTTCATTCATTCATATGATGATTTATTCATTCATGTTTCTTATGTTCCTTGTTTTGCACATTGCTCTTATCTTGATGTTTACTACTTTGAAAGCTATCACTGAAAACCAGCTATTTGTGAACTCCAGCAAATTATCAACTATTCTTCGACCAAGAGCTAAGTTTGCCATTACCAATTATGATTCACTTTATGTATCTTTATTGTGTTTCCTTTACTCATTGCAAGTTGAGTTGTATAATAGTGAGTTGTCTTCTATTATGATCTATGTATTTGATGAATGTGATGCTTCTTGTCCGTATTCTTTTATCGACTCTTCACTCCATAAACCTGAGGCCATGTTTATTGAGCTCAGTTTGCTTGAGGACAAGCGAAGTCTAAGCTTGGGAGGAGTTGATACGTCCATTTTGCATCACTATTCTATGTCTTAATTCACTATTATTCATTGATATATTTCGTATTGAGAGGTGATACTTATGTTATTTCATCTATTTTTGCATGGTTGATGACTTTTGGAGCATGGACCACTGTAGTCAGGATTCTGATGGAAAATGTGATGTTTGGAGGCAAAATTCGCGAAGCTCAGAAAATCCAGGAAAATATACGAAAAATCCTATTTTTCCAGAAGACTAAGGATGCCAGAAGATGGAGTGGAGATGGGCCACAGGGGGCCCACACCACCCCATGGCGCGGGCAGGCCTAGGCCGTGCCTGGAGGTGGTGTGGACGCCCTAGCCCACTCCAGCCTCTCCCCTCTGGCGTATATCATCCTCCCGAAACCCTAAGACTCGGGGAGCGACCACAGAAAGATTCTGCCGCCTCTGCGGGGCGGAAAACACCGAGAGAGAAAGATCTCTCCGGCAGACAGATTTCTGCCAGGGGAATTCCTTCCCGGAGAGGGGAGATCGTCGCCATCAACACCACCATCAAGCTGGACTTCGTCGGGACATCATCATCATCACCACCATCATCACCATCAGCACCCTCATCCCCATCTCCATATTGCTGTAACAATTGCGTTGAATCTTGCATAGTTCATAGGGGAAACTTTCCCGGTGTTGATTACTCTTTGTAGTTGATGCTATTGAGTGAACCATTGAATTATTGTTTATGTTCATATTGTTATACATCATTATTCCATCTCTGATCATGATCGATATAATGTCTTGTGAGTAGTTCGTTTTGTTCTTAAGGACATGGGAGAAGTCTTGTTGTTAGTAGTGGAGTTGTGTTGAGAAAGATTCAATAGATTGTTATTTAAGTTGTGGTGTACTTCTTCTAGTGGTGTCATGTGAACGTCGACTACATGACACTTCACCTATATGGGCCTAGGGGAATGCATTGTGTATTTGGCTACTAATCGTAGGGGTTGCTAGAGTGACAGAAACCTGAACCCCCGTTAGGAAACCATTGCACAAGGGACGTAAGGGTCTTAGAGTTTAAAGCTGTGGTTAGGTTTCTACCTTAATTACTTTCTTGTACTTACGGATGTTTGCAAGGGGTATAATCACAAGTATGTATTAGTCTTGGATGGGGCGGTACATTAGCATAGGTTCACCCGCATAGCACTTAGCAAGCTAAAGAAGATTAATCGACTATATGAAGCAAAAGCACTTGACAGTCTTCCCATGTGTCCTCGAGAACGTTTGGTCATCTTAAGTAATACAACCGGCTTGTCCTTTGCTGCATAAAGGATTGGGCCACTTGCTGCATTTATTCCTACTGTCTTTTATTTACTTGTACTTTGTTTGCTTGCTTTATCAAAAACCCCTAAAAATCCGTTTGCTAAGTATTTGCAGAGAATTCCTGATCCATACCACTAGCCAGCACCTTCTGCTCCTCGTTGGGTTTGACACTCTTACTTATCAAAAATACTGCGATACACCCCCTATACTTGTGGGTCATCATGGATCCATGTGTGCTATGTGAGAAGAACACACATGCAATAACATTGGGTGTGGTTCATGATATGGTTTGTGAGAAGAACACACATGCAATGACACTGGTGGATCCATGTGTGGTCTTTGGGAAGAACACACATGCAATGACACTGGTGGATCCATGTGTGGTCTTTGGGAAGAACACACATGCAATGACACTGGTGATATGTGGTCTGTGAGAAGAACACACATCCAATGACTCTAGCTGTGGTTCATGAAAAGAGCAGACATGCAATGACACTGGTCGATCCATGTGTCGTTCATGGGAAGAATACACATGCAATGACCCTGGGTGGATCCATGTGTGGTTTGTGAGAAGAACACACATGCAATGACACTGGTGGATCCATGTGTGGTCTGTGGGAAGAACACACATGCAATTACACTGGAGGATCCATGTGTGGTTCATGGGAAGAACACACATGCAATGACACTGGGTGGATCCATGTGTGGTTTGTGAGAAGAACACGCATGCAATGACACTGGTGGATCCATGTGTGGTTCATGGGAAGAACACACATGCAATGACTCTTATGATATGTGGTTTGTGAAAAGAATAGACATGCAATGACTCTAGCTGTGGTTAATGAGAAGAGCAGACATCCAATGACACCGGTGGATCCATGTGTGGTTTGTGAGAAGAACACACATGCAATGACACTAGGAGTTGTTCATGATATGGTTTGTAAGAAGAACACACATGCAATGACTCTAGTTGTGGTTCATGAAAAGAGCACGCATGTGATGACTCTAGTTGTGGTTCATGGGACGAGCAGACATACAATGACACCGGTGGATCCATGTGTGGTTCATGGGAAGAACACACATGAAATGACACTGGTGGATCCATGTGTGGTTCATGGGAAGAACACCCATGCAATGACACTGGGTGGATCCATGTGTGGTTTGTGAGAAGAACACGCATGCAATGACACTGGTGGATCCATGTGTGGTTCATGAGAAGAACACACATGCAATGACTCTGGTGATATGTGGTTTGTGAAAAGAATAGACATGCAATGACTCTAGATGTGGTTAATGAGAAGAGCAGACATGCAATGAAACCGGTGGGTCCATGTGTGGTTTGTGAGAAGAACACACATGCAATGACACTGGGTGTGGCTCATGATATGGTTTGTGAGAAGAACACACATGCAATGACACTGGTGGATCCATGTGTGGTCTGTGGGAAGAACACACATGCAATGACATTGGGTGTGGTTGATGATATGGTTTGTGAGAAGAACACACATGCAATGACACGGGTGGATCCATGTGTGGTCTTTGGGAAGAACACACATGCAATGACACTAGTGATATGTGGTCTGTAAGAAGAACACACATCCAATGACTCTAGCCGTGGTTCATGAAAAGAGCAGACATGCAATGACACTGGTGGATCCATGTGCGGTTCATGGTAAGAACACACATGCAATGACACTAGGTGGATCCATGTGTGTTTTCTGAGAAGAACACACATGCAATGACACTGGTGGATCCATGTGTGGTTCATGGGAAGAACACACATGCAATGACTCTGGTGATATGTGGTTTGTGAAAAGAACAGACATGCAATGACTCTAGTTGTGGTTAATGAGAAGAGCAGACATGCAATGACACCGGTGGATCCATGTGTGGTTTGTGAGAAGAACACACATGCAATGACACTCTGTGTGGTTCATGATATGGTTTGTAAGAAGAACACACATGCAATGACTCTAGTTGTGGTTCATGAAAAGAGCACGCATGCGATGACTCTAGATGTGGTTCATGGGAAGAGCAGACATACAATGACACTGGTGGATCCATGTGTGGTTCATGGGAAGAACACACATGCAATGACACTGGTGGATCCATGTGTGGTCTGTGGGAAGAACACACATGCGATGGCACTGGTGGGTCCATGTGTGGTTCATGTGAAGAACACACATGCAATGACACTGGTGGATCCATGTGTGGTTCATGGGAAGAACACACATGCAATGACTCTGGTGATATGTGGTTTGTGAAAATAACAGACATGCAATGACTCTAGCAGTGGGTAATGAGAAGAGCGGACATGCAATGACACCGGTGGATCCATGTGTGGTTTGTGAGAAGAGCACACATGCAGTGACACTGGGTGTGGTTCATGATATGGTTTGTGAGAACAGCACACATGCAATGACACTGGTGGATCCATGTGTGGTCTGTGGGAAGAACACACATGCAATGACATTGGGTGTGGTTCATGATATGGTTTATGAGAAGAACACACATGCAATAAGACTGGTGGATCCATGTGTGGTCTTTGGGAAGAACACACATGCAATGACACTGGTGATATGTGGTCTGTGAGAAGAACACACATCCAATGACTCTAGCTGTGGTTCATGAAAAGAGCAGACATGCAATGACATTGGTGGACCCATGTGTGGTTCATGGGAAGAACACACATGCAATGACACTAGGTGGATCCATGTGTGGTTTGTGAGAAGAACACACATGCAATGACACTAGTGGATCCATGTGTGGTTAATGAGAAGAACACACATGCAATGAAAAGAGCACACATGCAATGACACCGGTGGATCCATGTGTGGTTAATGAGAAGAACACACATGCAATGACACTAGGTGTGGTTCATGATATGGTTTGTGAGAAGAACACACATGCAATGACACTAGTGGATCCATGTGTGGTCTGTGGGAAGAACACACATGCAATGACACTGGTGATATGTGGTTTGTGAGAAGAACACACATCCAATGACTCTACTGGATCCTTACGTGGTTTATGAGTGGTTTATGAGAAAACACACATCCAATGAACTCCAGTGGATCTATCTTGGCATAATTTGATGTATGCCATGATGTATTTCATTGTACAAAACACTCACTTTCCATTTTTATACTACTCAGCATCGCCCTTGGTTTTATGTGGTACTACTCAGTTTTGCCCCCCCCCCCTCTATCTTTCGTAGAAGCACAAATTTGTGCTCACCCTGTCTGCTACTCCATGATTGGTTATCACAGTTGTCACGCGGATCGTGCGCACCAACCGTTGATTCTGTGCGATCCAACGATGATCGTTGCACACGTCGTGCCCTTCACAGTACATCGTGACACAGCACGGACGTCTCCCTCAATGAGACTTCTACAAGAAGGAACACGATGCCGTCCATAGAAAAAGTTGCCGAGCGGTCATGTCATGTTTAATCAAGTCTGAAAAGCCTACTACTTCTACTATTACGCCCCAACGCATGTGTCATCGAGTGCACGGTCGTCGATGGACAGCTGCAATTTATTGCCACTTGATTTTAATAAGACATATCTCATTTTTTACGCAGCGGCTCTCAATCACCAATTTTAGGGCCGTGTCAAACTTCGTACATAGAAATTGTGTGTGTGCCCTTTGCATGCGGCTCAATACAGAACTGCCATGCATGGCCCGGGAAAAAACGTGACGTATCATGCGTGTGTCGCGGTGCACGGTGCAGTCGACTGCGCGGCGTGTTGCACTGTGGTGCAACGAAACGTGCCTTGCTTCTATCCACCTTAACTATAGAGCCCCTCTCCGCACACCCACTCCCACTCTCGCTCACTGTCCCCACGCAACCCTCTCCACTGTCCCACCAGCATACGCAAACTCCCGAGAATACCCCGTCCGTGCCGGCGATGGTCGAGGAGGATAAGGTGGCCATCGTCGCCTCCGTGGCCGCCGGCGAGGAGGCCCTCGTCTCCTCGTCGGTCCCCCACGACGCGTTGAAAGCAGCCGCTGTCCCTGTCTAGGCCCAGTGGAGGCATTGATGGCAGCCGTCGTTCCCGTCCAGGCCCCCGTCCCAGCTACCGACGGAGCCGCCGAAGAGGAGCCCCCTGCCGGCGAGGAGGCCCCCGCCGGTCACCAGCAGATCTCGCACTTCTTGGGCACCTACGATCCAGATAAGTACATCTCTCTGCTGAACCCCTACGACACCGGCATCGACGACCTATGGTCGGAGGTAACTAGGGTTTGCTCCCCTCCCCTGGTTCTTCTACCGTTTGTTAGAAATAATGGGCTAATCTATTTAAAATTTAGCTGGTATTGTCATGTTTAATATTCTGGAATTAATCATGGAAATTTTGCCTAATTATCCAACTCCGTTCCCATCTTTGGATGCTAGATCTTGGTTTATTAGGATTCGCTTGTTTGAATTTCGATTGCTCGATCTTCTTACATCATCTACTCCCCCATTTTCCTTTTCTTCCAATAGGTTTCCGGCAGCGACGTCTGCAGCGATGACGAGTCCATTCACACCAAGGCTCGTCAGGTGCTGAGGAGGCTGCGGGCCGGCCAATACGACGACTACCTCACGGGCCCCTACTACAGTTGCCCCTTCCGCAAGGGGATCGCCTACTCCTTGACGAGTCGCGCCGCTGGCAGCACCGACTTCAACACCTTACTGAAGCATGCAGAGGCCGCGGGCTCCAGCATCCACAAAGGAAGCAAGCGCGAGATCGTGAACATCAATGCGTACATCGCTGAACACCGGGCTCTCAGCATTCACCTCCAAAACCTCCAGCGGGTGGCCATCAAAGAGGGTCGCATGCCTCCAATCAGGCCCAAGGCCCCCAAGTCCAAGAAACTAGGCAGCAAGAAGTGGCGAAGGCGCCATAGGGAGATGGAGGCGTTGGCGAATGAACGGGTTGGATGTCTCCTTTAATGTATCTGCATCATCCACGGCTGCTGATGCTAAGCAGCTTCTTTTGATTTTCTATATTTTGCGTGCATCCTATTTCTGGCTGAATGCATCAAACCCCATTAAGCAACCTACTACTTTCTATCGCTATATACTATTTAGCTGCGCCCAGCTATATCTACATTTGTTTTGTTTTCTGAATGAATGTATTCTGCCTGGTGTGATTTGCTGCTTTAGATTTGCTACCTGATCGGAGGGAAAAAGAGGTCCAAAAGGGAACGAATTATCGAAGAGAGAATCTTCTCTAGATTTGCTACCAATTTGGGAAAAATGAAACATATCTGTTTAGCGAGAGAGGAAAAGGGTACTCTTTCAAACTGCCAGTTAACGAGCTACCATCTTGACGAGGCCCCATCTTGACGTCTCCCTCTACAAGAAGGAACAGGATGTCGTCCATGGAAAAAGTCGTCGAGCGGTCATGTCACGTTTAATAAAGTCTGAAAAGCCTACTACTGCTACTACTACGCCACAACACATGCGTCATCGACTGCACGATCGTCGATGGACAACTGCAGTTTATTGCCACTTGATTTTAATAAGACACACCCCATTTTTTACGCAGCGGCTCTCAATCTCACTTCCAACTGGGCCCACCATAAGAATCTTGGATGCGCTAGCCGGAGGCCGAACAGTTGAGCTCGACGAGACCTAACGTCTCCGGTTCATCGAGTCACTCGTAGCCATCAACACATCCCTTTACCGAATCTATCACAACCCCACAAATCTCGCCATATAGCCACCTACCTTCCCCTCTACATTTCCACTTTTAAACGATCGCCAATTTTAGGGCCGTGTCAAAGTTTGTACATAGAAATTGTGTGTGCGCCCTTTGCATGCGGCTCAATACAGAACTGCCATGCATGGCCCGGGAAAAAACGTGACGTACTGTGCGCGTGTCGCGGTGCACGGTGTAGTCGACTGCATGGCGCGTTGCACAGTGGTGCAACGAAACGTGCCTTGCTTCTATCCACCTTAACTATAGAGCCCCTCTCCGCACATCCACTCCCACTCTCGCTCACTGTCCCCACGCAACCCTCTCCACTGTCCTACTAGCATCCACAAACTCCCAAGAATACCCCGTCCGCGCCGGCGATGGCCGAGGAGGATAAGGTGGCCATCGTCGCCTCCGTGGTCACCGGCGAGGAGGCCCCCGTCTCCTCGCCGGTCCGCCTCGACGCGTTGAAAGCAGCTGTTGTCCCTGTCCAGGCCCCAGTGGAGGCATCGATGGCAGCCGCCGTTCCTGTCCAGGCCCCCGTTCCAGCTACCGACGGAGCCGCCGAAGAGGAGCCCCCCGCCGGCGAGGAGGCCCCCGCCGGTCACAAGCAGATCACGCACTTCTTGGACACCTATGATCCAGATAAGTACATCGCTCCGCTGAACCCCTACGACACCGGCATCGACGACCTATGGTCGGAGGTAACTTGGGTTTGCTCCCCTCCCTAGGTTCTTCTACCGTTTGTTAGAAATAATGGGCTAATCTATTTAAAATTTAGCTAGTATTGTCATGTTTAATATTCTAGAATTAATCATGGAAATTGTGCCTAATTATCCAACACCGCTCCCATCGTTGGATGCTAGATCTCGATTTATTAGGATTCGCTTGTTCGCATTTCGATTGCTCGATCTTCTTACACCATCTACTCCCCCATTTTCACTGTCTTCCAATAGGTTTCCGGCAACGATGTTTGCAGCGATGATGAGTCCATTCACACCAAGGCTTGCCAGGTGTTGAGGAGGCTGCGGGCCAGCAAGTATGCCGGCTTCCTTAGGGGCCCCTACTACAGCTGCCCCTCTGCAATGGGGGTGTCTACTGCTTGACGAGTTGCGCCGCCGGCGGCACCGTCTTGAACACCTTACTGAAGCATGCAGAGGCCACGGGCTCCGGCATCCACAAAAGCGGCAAGCCCGAGCCAGCGAACATCAACGCCTACATCGCAGAACACCGGGCTCTCTGCATTCACCTCTGAAACCTCCAGCGGATGGCCATCAAAGAGGGTCGCATGCCTCCAATCAGGCCCAAGGCCCCCAAGTCCAAGAAACTGGGCAGCAAGAAGTGGCGGAAGCACCAGAGGGACATGGCGGAGGCGCGGGCGCTTGCAGGATGTGCCTGCAGCTGCGGCGGCTGCCCCTGCTGCTAAGTAGCTTCTTTCTAGCTATATCCTATTTCTGGCTGAATGCATCGAACCTCGTTAAGCAACCTACTTTCTATCGCTATATCCTATTTAGCTGCGCACAGCTATATCTACATTTGTTTTGTTTTCTAAATGAATGTATTCTGCCTGGTGTGATTTGCTGCTCTAGATTTGCTACCTGGTCGGAGGCAAAAAGAGGTCCAAAAGGGAACGAAATATCGAAGTGAGAATCTTCTCTAGATTTGCTACCAATTTGGGCAAAATGAAACATATATGTTTAGCGAGAGAGGAAAAGGGCACTCTTTCAAACTGCCAGTTAAGAAGCTACCGTCTTGACAAGCTACAAGACACATACATAAACATAACACAACGAGGGTTAAATTTATTTTACTAGTATGACTTGATGCGCTAGACATCTTGGCAAGCTAACTGAGTTCCACAAAACAGAAACATAACACTGACAAGTAAAATTTAATTCACTCCTCATCAGACCACTTGAGGCGCTTGCCATTCTTTCCTAGGCGACGAACTACGACCATTCCAGGTACTCCACATCCGACGAACTGCTTTGTCCCAATTGGCATCTGACTTGGCTTTCCTATCTTCAGCGTCCTGCGGCACAATTAGCGGTGCATCACAGGCCTGATTGTTGCCGCTAGAAGATGCCGCCTCTCTGTTTGCCGCTTCAGCTGCAGCCTCTCTGTCAGCTGCTTCTTCAGCTGCAAGCTCTCTTTCAGCTGCTTCTGCAGCCTCTCTGTCAGCTGCTTCAGATGCAGCCAATTTCTTTGCATATTCAACTTCAAACTTAGCTATTATGCATTTTCTACAAAGGGCTCCCCTAAGCTCGTCTTCCCTCTTGCAAAATAGGGCAAAACACGAGGTAACGTAGAAAAAAATGGATCTTCTTGTAGAGCTGGTAGGCCACGTAAGCATCTATGGCTGCATACTTCAGGTTTATATCAGACAACAGCCACTCGTCCCAGAAATCGTGCATATCCGTAGGGAAATCATCCTTCATTTTGTCGTACGACTCATCGAGGATTCTAGTTGCGAGTGATACCATTCCATCCTTTTTCGAGCCCCCTAGGATCTTGACAAGACGCAAAATATCGATCCAGTTGTGCGCAGGAATTATAATTTCCTCTTGGTACAATTTTGAAAAATCAGTTGTTGTGTCGACAGTGCAGAAAACAATTCCCTTTTTTACAAGGAACTGGCGCAGCGCCGGACATTTCCTGTCAGTCCTGAAAGTATGTAGTTTGTCATCACCAAAATTTGTAACTACAAATATTTTGTCAATGCAAGATCATCATCTCAATATAATTTTGAAAAGTTTAGTAAATGCAAGATCAAGACTCTCAACATTGTATTGTCATAATTTATTCGGTTTTGCTATTTCTCAGTCGACTGAACGAGTTGCACATTTCTTTTAACTACGGTTGCACTTTTATTAGGTGATTGAGACTAAAGAAAATCCCAGTCGATTGAGACATAGGCAAACCCTAATTTATTTAGTCCTAAGTAAGATCCAGTAGTTGCAAGATGAGCAAGTGGATAAAGAACAAGAGGAGAAAACCCTAAAAGCGGTTAGCTACAGAGAGCAGATCTACAAACCGGGAGAGGTGGTAGACGAGGGCGTGTTTCTGCATGGCAAGTTGAACGACAGCGACTTCACTCTCTTCATATGGGTTCTCCAGGGTGTACTCGAGGTCCAATCCCACAAACTTGTCCTCATCTATCCCAAGCCAACCCTCGTACATCCTCAGGACATGCACCACTGTCTCCTCCTCGTTGGTGTATACAACGTCTATCTTCTTGTTGTCATGGGTAGTGAAGCTTGTCTCTAGAGTGTGTAGATCTTCCATGGCGGCAAGGAGAAGATGGGAAGAAGATAGTAGATGGCAGGAAGAAGAAGAGTGGTTTATGCGAGGCAGGGGAACGGTGGAACCGTCAATGCGCTTTTATGGTAGGGGTTAACGATTGGGACGGAAGTCCAAGGAGAGACGCTGGCGGTGGCCGTTCCAGCTTCTAAGTAAACAAAAAATAATTATAATGCCGATACATGTGCCCTGTTTTGTCACGTCAATACACTGGGTAGGGGGTGTTGTACTATCCATTGTGCCAACGCTGCAAGCCTACGTGACAGCCACCCCGCCTAAACGATGGGAGTGACATAACAGCAAACTAACAGGGGGGGCCCAACTTGACACCGTTAGCCTGATTTTTTGTATTGAAACGTGAAGTTGAATTCGTGCCGAAAAAGACCCTCTGAGTATTTGGCACACCAACTATAGTCACCCCGGCTGATTTTAGGGAACTTGGGTACCGCGTTGCCTGTACACCCCAACTTCTGGGCCGCAAAATGATATTCTCCCGAATCTTAGGGCTCCATAGGGATTTCATCCTCCTGGCATGAAGCAGGGGAACTGGATTACCGGGCCTCTGGCGTTGCGAGGTAAGCTCCTTCTTTCTTTCCTCCTTGTCTTTACATTTCCTTCTCCTCTCAACTATTATTCTTCCCCATAGCGAGGGTCCCCATGAAATAAAAGGAAGCTAAAGAAGAGTTCCGTGAATAAGATACACCGGTGGTGCGCCTCGTCCTTCCATCTCCTCCGACGGAGGTGCGAGCCATTGTGGCCAAATCTCTTGAGACGAGTGACGACCCCATGACGAGGGACGGGGACTCTCCTCGGATCGCACCCGCTAGATCCTCCTGCCGTGGAGGATATGGACCTGACAATGCCCCCTCCATGGATGATCAAGATGCGGCCGCACATCCTAGAGACGGGAATTCCCTAGGAGAGTCCCTCGTGGTGGTAGGAAATACTTCCCGGGACCTCAGCGAGAAGGGCACGTCGCCCCTCATGAAGGTGGCCCCTGGGTCGGCTCGTGAAGGAGCGTTGGTTCCAGTTGTCTCATCACTCAGAGAGACTATTCTCATTCGTGATCCCTCGGCTGTGGATGCGGTGGTCACGGTGGCTCCAGGTGGTAATTCTGTGACTACCGCCGCTCCTGAGACCAGCAACGCCGGACTCCCAGCTCGTCCTCACGGTCCCTCTACTGCCGATATCCTCACGAGGACCCCCAACCGTGGTGGACCCCGTGGACCGGCCTCTTCCTCCTTACCAGGCCCGGAGGTCGCCCTTGAACGTGTGACGGTGTCGACTCTGGCGCTACGAAGTTCTCCCATCCTCGTTCAGGTTAAACGCGTGGGCGTGGTTGTCATGACTATGCGCGAAGGGCTTAACCGACTTGTGGCCAGGGTCACTGTGGAAGAGCATCATCTGGCCTCGGACTGGGCCTAGGTTCGGGAGGCTGAGAGGCTATTGAGGGTGAAACGCGAGGAGGCATGTCTTCAAGCCGAAAGGGCTCTCCAGCGTGCTGCTAATGAGGCTGCGAAGATTGTCTCCGATGCACAGGTGCAAGCCTCTTCACGGGAGGGGGATTTGTCCGTTCGCGAGAGCGAGGCTTCGTCCCGTGAGGCCAACTTGAGGCGGCATCAGGAGGAGGTGAAGTCCAAGTTTCGCAAGCTAGTAGATGAGTGCCAGCGTGTCGAGGCTCTAGGGAGCGAGTTCAACAAACATCTCGGGAGCGCCAAGCTTTCCCTTGCTCAACGAGAACAAGAGACCTCCCGCCAGCGTCTCTCTATCATGGAAGTGGCCAAACAACATCTCCTCCTTTCCGAGGCGCACCACGTGATCGGTTCAACACGCGGACCGCCCGTTGAGCTTGTCGTCTTCCCACGTGATAAGCAAGTTATCATGGGGACCCTGGTTGGGTCCCGAGGGCGCGGGTGCCCTCTGGAATGGAGTGGGGCTCTAGAAGGGTACCCCGCTCTCAGGGGTTGTGTCCCCCCGAGTCTCCTTCATGAAGCGTAGACGAGGCTCGTCGTGCCCTAGGTCGGGTTACTACAAATCCGAGCGATGGCCTCACCACTAGTGGGTCAGGGTACCCCCTAAATCCTGGGCCCGATAGCCACCACAGTGTACGGGGCATGCTTCTGCATCAAACGATGGAGCCGCTATCCTTCGCCGCCCCCTCGGAAGATCCTAGCCTGACCCCACCCTCTACCGTCGACTCTATTCCTAGCGGGTTGGTCAGGGATGAAGATCTTCGTGGCACCTAACACATATAGTTCTCGATCGATATTGGGAAAAAAGGAGCTTTCAGTTCTTCTACTTTGATTCTTGAAAGATGTGATTTTAGAGGTTTGAAACTCTTACGATCAAAAGTTGGTTATCCATGATGGCGGCACAATCCCAAACCGCGAGGCTATAGCTTTCCTTGCTTTGTTAGCTTGTTGGGAAATTTTTAATAAAATGAATTCTCGGGTTTTCCATGATAAGAACCCTTTTTCCATTAGTTATCTTAGACAATATCAAGAAAAAGGCACTTGTGGGTTTTACTAAGCGTTTTGTTGAAATTATATCGAGAGAGAAGGCTTTTCTAATATTTCGCACATTTTAATTTCTTACATAAAACTCCTTAATTAATAGACTAGAACAGAGCATTTGTCCCGTTTCGAAAAAAACATTTTCTTATA
The DNA here is from genome assembly GCA_910589775.1 of Avena eriantha. Taxonomy (NCBI): domain Eukaryota; kingdom Viridiplantae; phylum Streptophyta; class Magnoliopsida; order Poales; family Poaceae; genus Avena; species Avena eriantha. Next base: position 112,360,968 of record OU342742.1, on the reverse strand, counting down.
CTCCTACTTTGATCCTACTCTGAACTGGTAGTAGATGTTATGGATAGCTCACACAATTAAATGCTGAAAAATCTCAATGGTCTATTTGAATTGCATGTCATATGCAAATAGTTTGGCGATCATTGCTCCCTCCATTTATTTTTACTAGGTGTACTTGTTTTTTAGATAAATTCTGAATAGTTAAATGCATTTTGTTTAATCTCACCATTTCTGAAACGTTTGCATAAAAGACGATAACCACAGGAACTACTACCCCTGTTTTTTATAATACAACACAACAACTAAAGGATTCATACCTCATATATATAGGAGAAGAGATGATGCACAAAGCGCAGAAGTTAGAGGGCGTATTTTGGACAATAGTTAGGTTGTGACATACAATCCTTATCTATTTATGACACTACTAGAAACAAGAGTTTCGATTCGGAGCATATTCTGCCTCTAGTCATGGTTGGGTTTTGGGCCGGAACTAGTGTGATCACTAGTCCCGGTTCATCCCAGCTCCAATGGCTAAGAGGCTGGGGCAGCTCTAGTCTCGGCTCATTCCAAACCTCTAGTCCCGGTTCATGATACGGCTCGGGACTAGTGGGATCGCGCCAGCCAGCCCCACGTGTGGGAGCCTGTAGTCCCGGTTGGTATCACGGCCAAAGACTAGAGGTCAATCACTAGTCCCGGTTCATAATACCAACCAGGACTATTGGTTTCTCTATATAAGTCGACTTCGTCTGTGCCCGAGACCATACCCATTTTTCCTCCAAGCAAGCCGAGTTCATGCTCATTTTTTCTCCAAGATTTGGTGGCAACCCCTAAATTCAAGGTTTTAAAAGGTTAGCAACTTCATCCTTTCATCTCTCATTGTTAGTTTAGCTCAATGCTCTAGAAATAGAGAGGGATTTCATGCTCTACAGGTAGAGGGAATTTTAGATGTGTAATTTTAGGCAAATTTTGATTAGGCAAAAAGTTACTGAAAATTAAAATGTGTAATTTTAGAGTTTCAGGGCTAAGAATGAAATGAGATATTCACTGCTAGATCAATAATTAAAAACCCTAAAATTTTCATGTTAATTTTTTTGTCCAATTGAAAAATTGATGCATGTAAAATTTTCAAAATTCAAAATTTTAGATTTTAACAAGTAAATGAAGTGAAAATGATCCAAGCTTTTTATATGTTGTTAATACACAATAGGTGACCTATTTTGGGTACTGGCCCATTTATAAAAATTTGTTTGAAAATAGTTTTAAAAATGAGAAGGTTTTGGGCAAAAACAAATTAGGGTTATAGAAAATAGTGTTGCTTTGTAAAGTGAGGAAATAGGGTTTTTATTTAAATAGTGTTGCTCATTTAATGCTCTAGAGCTCACATTAACTTGTTAATTTGCATATGTGTAGATGTTGTTTACTTAGTAACTGATTATGGAGTAGAATTTTTTAAAATTAGTGCATAGTTTTTAAATTTTGCAATAATAACATTTCATCCACTATACTCTATTTTTGTTTTAATGTGATGAACAATTTGTATTAAATTGGTCACTGATCTCTATTCATGATGTTGTGTAATGGTTTTTTATATACTTATATAATAATGCAGATGGTCTGGGAATGGATGTATGATACTGACCGACGCGCTGGCGAGTTCATTGATGGCGTGGATGAATTTCTCCGTGTGGCTGATGCGAACAAGCGGAATGGTTTTGTATTCTGTCCGTGTAGTGTCTGTAAGAATCTGAAGGATTACTTTGACTCAAAAATTCTTCACATCCACCTGTTTCAGTCCGGTTTCGTGCCCAGCTATAATTGTTGTACCATGCACGGAGAGAGAGAGGTTATAATGGAAGACAATGAAGAAGAAGATAATGACAACTATCATGGGTTCCCTGACTAAGGTGATACTTCCATGGGGAAAGATGAAGGGGAGGCTGAAGAAGAGGCACATGATAAGACCCCTGATGATCTTCGTCAGACCATTGCTAATGCACAGAGAAACTACGAAAATGAAAAATAGAGGGAGAAGTTCGATCACATGTCATAGGATCACAAAACGTTATTGTACCCAAATTGTAAAAACGGTCTAAAAAAGCTAGGTAACACACTGAAATTGCTACGATAGAAGGAAGAGTGTGGTCTATCTGACTCCGGATTTAAAAAGTTGATGAAAATGATAAAGAATATGCTTCTAGAGGATAATGTATTGTCCGTCAGTACGTACGAAGCAAAGAAGGTTGTCTGCCCTCTAGGTTTAGAGGTTCAGAAGATGCATGCATGCCCTAATGACTACATCCTCTACCGCTGTGAGGAGTACAAGAATTTGGATGCATGCCCGGTATACACTTCATTGCGCTATAAGATCAGACGAGATGACCCTGGTGATTTTGAGGGCGAGCCCCCGGAAAGACGGTTCCTACCAAGGTGATGTGGTATGATCCTATAATACCACGGTTGAAACATTTGTTCAGGAACAAAAAGCATGCCAAGTTGTTGCGATGGCACAAAGAGGAATGTAAGTCAGACGGGATGTTGAGACACCCTGTTGATGGGTCACAGCGAAGAAAAATCGATAGAAAGTACCCACTTTGCAGATGACCCGGGACTACATGCCCTTCCCCTTTATAAGCGTGCGCATATTCCTCTCCTTTCCTATCTCCATTCCTCTAAGTCTTGACATAGAAGGCGCCACCGACCCCAAGAATGACGCTAGCAGGCTGCCTGACTCCGCCGCCCTCCATGCCATCACCGTCTGTCGTCATAGTAGGCACCGCCGCCGACCCCGATCATCTGCGCATGTCCTCGCACTATGACCACCGCCACCACGAGCCACAACGACCGCCACCATCGTCACCACCATCGTCTTCCTCGCGCATGCGCCCCGACCGCCAGCACCGACTGCCCCAGGTGCGCCCCGGCCCTCTCCCTCCCTCGATAGCTTTCCCGATCCGATGATACGAATTAGATCGAGTTAGGAAAAATACATGAAATTTCTCATCAAAATTTGATGGATTTGAGTAGATACATTGCAGTAGTGTTAGTAGTAGTATAGTAGTATTAGTAGTATTACTAGTAGTATTATAGTATTTGTAATAGTGGTAGTGGTAGATTATTATTACTAGTATTAGTAGTAGTAGTATAGTGGTAGTGGTAGTGGTAGTGGTAGTGGTAGTATTAGTATTAGGAAATGGTAATATTATTAGTAGTAATATTGTTAGTAGAAAATGCCCTATTTTTGTCATTTTTTAGTAATATTGTTAGTAAAGTTTATTTGCTAGCATGCTTATTCGACTAAATATAGCAATGCACTAATATGGCAATGTACTAAAAAAGGTCAACCTATTTTTTACTCATATTTTTTACCATCTATTTGCTCATATCTACATAAAGGTGACATTTTTAGTACATTGCTCATTTCTTACTCTTTCTTTTTCTAACTTGTTTTACCTTTCTTTCTGCAATAGTTAAGTGATGGAGCGCACTAACTCTGAGGGCAACAATCTTATTATGGGCATTATAAATGGTGAAATAGCTATTAATATTGCTAGAGTTGAATCTCGTGCTGGAGAAGATGTTGTAGATAACGATGAAATATCGTTATTTCTGAATGCATTCGGTGATGGACAGGAGCTAGAATAGGTGGACGAAGGGCAAACAAACAACAATAATGAAGGGCAAACAAACAACGATGATGGCCCCTCGATAACAACCGGTGAGGTATATATATATTAAGCCTCTTGTGACTAGATGCATTAATTAATCTGTATATATATATGTATATTAATCACTCTTTCTTCTTGTAGCCCTCTAGATCGAGACAATCGATAGCTAGAACGAAACGAGGCCCGGAAAAAAAGTTGGATGGTAATTAAAGGTTCACCATCGATGAAATAGATAATAATGGAGAACTGATTGCTTTAAAAAATCACGCAAGGATGTTTGTAAATCAGTGCAGAATGATTGTTAGGGACAACCTCCCGATCACCATTCAAGAATGGATTAAGCCAAAGAAAGTAGGTGAAGAATTCACTAGTTATGTCGACGATGATGCCAAGGATATTTCATACTACCTCCATAGTATGAAGAATTCGAGACCGATGGTACTACCCCAATTCTAGGTGGGCTTGAAAGAAGAGCGAGAGTCAAGGAGTGGGCTCTAATGAAGATGGCCGAACTATTCCGGAACTACAAGAAAACTTTATACGCGAAATATGTCGCGAAAAAGATAACTCCAAAATTCACAGGAGCACTAGAGAAATTGAGAGAACAATGGCCCGATTTTGTAAAGTACAAGGAATCTTCTGTAGTCAAGGAAAGGTCGGAAAAAAATAAGAAAAATTCTAAGAAAAATAAATACCACCATAAAATGGGCACAGGTGGCTACAAGAGTGTCGTGCCTAAGTGGGAAGCTATGGAGTCCGACATGAGGGCTAGAGGGATCACTCCAGGTACAGATGGATGGCCCGAGAGGTCAAAACACTGGTGGTACGGGCATGGGGGAACGTTTAACCCAGAAACAGGGCCGACAATTTTCGAGAGAAAAATCTAATACCCTCCAATGCACTTGTTAAAGCAATGGCCGATGCTCAGCGGGATTGTTCCGTCCTTAGAGAGAGAATGACGATCTGACACGCACCCTCGAGAATCCTGAAAAGGTGGACGAACACGAGGCAAAGGCGCCGGTGTTACGTGGAAGAAAGTAGTACGATGACAGTTACAGAAGCCGTAAGAGAAAGAAGGACCGGGAGTCAGACCGGATCGGGAAGATAGAAGAGGAACTAGCTGGGATGAAGAAGCTAGTAGTGGAAGCACTTAGCCAAAGGTCATCTCAGCCGTAGGAAAATCTTGCATTGGATAATGGCCAGCGGAGAAGCAGTGTGGCTTCCACGGAGGTCCAGGCTGATGATCATGCACTGCTAGAGGATGCATCGGCGCCTCGCAACCCGTGGATGATGTAAGAGGGATGACACAATGTAGCTAAATCAGCCAATGAACAACCTGTCCTTCAAGGTTGCGATCGACACTGCTTTACCTTGTCTACCTGGAGCACTCGACCATTCACTTCTGATTTCGCCTGGCTATGCTCGTGTCTAGGTGGATGACCAAGTGGAGGAGTATGAGGACCTAGAGATTGAAATCGCTACACCTAAAGGCCATAAGAAACTAGGAGATGTCAAGCGCCACATCATTCTATGGAAAAAGAAGTACATCAAGTTTCCAGGCTGGGCGCCAGGGCCACCGACTCCGAGGAATCCAAGTCCACCCTCGATGATCATCAACCTCCAAGTCCACCCCTTGATGAGAGGGATGTCGATCGTCGCAACGCGAGTACATCTCGATCTCCTCCTCCGTGCAATACTACGTCGTTGAAAAAATGGAAGGGCGTTGCCGCTCCACTCCGAAGAAAGGTAGTACGGCCAAGATACTCGACATCCCGCCGGCTCTTCTCAAGAGACCTTATGACATGACTGATGAGGAAAACGCCGTGGAAGTGGCTTCCTACAATAAGGATTTTTTGCACCAAAAAATCCCGAGCCAAAGCAGGTATTTGATGGAAAACCCAAAAAGTGGGCTAAGTCCTTTCTTGAGCAACCATCCCAAATATCGATGAATCTAGAATCAGACTATAACCGCGAAATTATTAAGCAAGCAAGTGCCAAGTCTAAGCAAAACAAATAACCAAGTGCAAAAAGTGGGAAACAAATTCCCTAGCTCGAACAACAGCAAAATCAATCGGTCCCCCCGCTCATAGTGAGTCCGATATCGACAAGGACTTCATAGCCGATATGGATAAGGATATGCAATTATTGGACCCTAGAGCCATAGCTTCTGCTAGAGAACTGGATATCACTATAACGCAGGCCAAAGAAAATGCTACCGCAGCGGGTATGTCTCTTGTTGAATATTTAGGCTATGAAGAAGCGCCAATCGGTGAGATAGCACGGAAATATGTCGAAGGGCAGTGTCTGGTCAGTCATGAGGAGTACATGCGTCTATCAACACATATGCGAAATCTGCACGATTGATACATGATGCAAGCATCAAAACAGCACTCGAAAGAATGGTTTTCGGTGGACGTTAGAGTGTAGCATCACTTCAAACCTTACTTGATACAGATTCAAATGAATGAACTGTTTCAGTTATACAATCAGCGCGCCCTCGATAAATCTATCATCGGTTGGTATTGTCTGTAAGTGATTTATTTCTCTAATTAAATCTCTAACTCAGCTCGTTTATTGTATGTAATATATTATCCTGACTATATATCCTTTTGTATGTTATTATGCATAATGAAGATGTTTGGATGCAAAAGATCTATAAAATATAAAGTTGGGTTCATTGACCCATATATTGTTAATGAATATACGTTACACAATCACCCCAACGACATGGAGGATGACCCATCTACCTTTTTAATCGAGCATAATTATTGTAAGGAAATATTATTTCATTACAACTTCAAGTGAATGTTTCTGTCCTATATACATTCTTTTTTTCTTACTCGATGTTAAGTTTAATTGATGAGTTATGCATGTCTGCTTATGTAAACGTCCTCATGTAGCACTTAATTCTGCTAAATATTCAAGTTGACAAGTACCATGTCTGCTTATGTAAACGTCCGCATGTAGCACTTAATTCTGCTAAATATTCAAGTTGACAAGTACCTAGTTGAAGTCAGTGTTGGGACCAAGAGAAGTGGAGCGACATGAAAGCAATGCTTCAGAAGTAATTTCAATCATTATCGCATTATATCGGCCTCTTTTGTTCATTTCTTGATATCAAATAATTAATAACTCCTTTGTTCATTTTCTTTGTCGAGCAGGTGTTGGACACGGTTTTAAAAAGAAAATACAACGTCCATTCAAAGATGATCTAACTTATAAAACAGTAAAGGGTTTGCAGCAGCCACCGGAGACTCATTTATGTGATTCTACGTTTGCGAGTACATTCGCGAGTTGACCAGTAGACGAAGAGTTGATTCAACTTATATTCATCGTTTGCGGGACAAGCTCGACCCAGAACAACGCATATAAGCAATTAAAGAGGAATTGGCGGGATTTCTGATAAAGGAGGTCATTGATGAAAGGGGGGACATTATGTGGAGGATGAGGAACTCAATATGATTTAGTGATCTCCATGTAATTAAATAGTTGTATATATTTAGATGTATGCTCGCAAGAGATTGAATATTAATTATATATGTATCAATGTGTACTGTGTATGTAGTAGCGTAGAATATGTATGGAAACATGTTTGAAATTATAATAAAACACAAATTGAAAAAGAAACGAAATAGAAATGAAATGAAAAGAAAAAACACAAAATCGTGTTGCGGCAAACAAACACATGAATCTCTGTCGCGGCAGGAAAAGCTTTAATCACGGGTGGTGTTACAGCCCAGGACTAGATGTCCTCCATCCCCCGTCGCGTTGCCGCAGCCACGTGGTGGCCTCTAGTCCCGGTTCATAGCAAGACAGGACTAGAGATAGGGGCTTCTAGTTCCGGATTTATACTTCCGGGTGTGAAACCGGGACTAGATCCTGTTACGGCCCAAGACTAGAGCCCCGTTTTCCACTAGTGTGAGGTGTAATTGTAACGTTGGTTGGAGGTTTATTCCACTATTGAGGATGTGAAGTACCTCTACCAATACACTAAGAAGTGTTATAACAGGCTTCTATTTCGGCGGGACAGGAATTTCGGAAACTGGCTACTCCGATTCCTGGATAAAAAGTAAAATCGAAAAAATACTAAATAAAAACAGAAAATATCAAATAAAATTTTGCATGTAGAGGATGTACGCATGTATGTTGTACCAAGTTTAAAACTTAAATTGGAAAATATGTACTTAGGGAAAAAAGACAAAGTTTCTGACGAACAATACACGTTATGGGGTTTAACTGTGCAAGTTCTTGAATTCTCTATTTTGTGTAGGCCTCATAGATGCGGATGTTTCACCGAAAATTGGCACACATAAATATCAGTGTGAATAGATCTATCTCCAATATTATTTAAACCTCTAAATACATTTTTTGGGCTAGTAGGGAATCCGGGTTCAGGAGTATGCATGTTCCACCACGTATTTTCGTGTCCCTGGTGCGGTTGCTGCGTTTTTTTTGAAATAAGCATATATTAATATCACATGGGTACCAATTACACCAAGTCTCTGCAACAACGCATACCCTAATGACAATACGGATGCACACAGCCGAAAAAAAAGAAGAATTACAAAAAATAAAAGTCCCGCTTCAGGAATCCGATCCTTAGCAGCAGCGATACTACCACCACCAAAACAACACCAGAAGTCCAACCGCTCCAAAAGCGACGTCTCCAAGAAGGAAACAGTGCACAAGCGTTGTCATCGCCGATCAAAGATCTAGGTTTTCACCCTGAAGGAAGTCCTCGGTCTCAAAGCAATGCCTTCTACAAGGCCATTGCCAGGCACAACCAATGAAGGCCAAACCTTGGGTTTTTACCCTGCAAGGTAAGACCGTGAACTCCTCCTGTGATGTCGCCCCTCTAACAGACGCTGATGCGAGTCACAGATAACCAAGCCAGATCCTCATCGCCATAAAGACTCAATCCACCATAGCTTGACCACATGTCTTTGCTTTCATGACATTTTCCGCATCTGACTTCATCATGTGTATCGTCAAAGACCTGTCGCATGATAGTAACAGGTAGCAGAGCTTCACCACGCTCCCACTGAAACCAAACGGCCAGCAAAAAAACATGGGTGCGCATGACCGAATTCTTTCCGATCCAACAAACTCCAGGCATATGCGCCAGTGGCGGACCTACAGGGTATGCCGGGTGGGCCACGGCATACCCTGCAGCCCAGCCCATGTCTGTATACCAGCGGGAAAAAAGGGCAGCAGCAGGCCATACTGGGTTAGCGAGAGAACGATTGAGCGATATAGAAAAAAGAATATTCCATCTAGCGGCGCCTTCCTGTGGAGTTTCGATCGATCCAGCCCACCGTAGTTCCGCCACGAGAGTTAGGAACTGCGGTCGATTGAGAGTCTCGTCTCTCTCGACCGTCGATTGCCACGGCCACGCGCCCACGCCGCCACGCCCTGGCGCCAGTTAGAGTTAGGTTTTGCACACTTGCCATTCGCCGCCGTCCAAGCAGATCAGCTAGCAGACTCGATCAAAGATTACCGAGCAAGGTCTGCCGGACGCCAATTCTTCCTTTGTGGCCTTGCTGGCCGCTGCCAATCAGCAAGTTTGTGACAACGCGGCCAGATAGCACGGTAATCTTTGATTCTACTATAACATGTGATACGTGATTGTGTGTGATTTTTATGAAACATGGCATATGTACTACTCCCTCCATACGGAAATAAGTGATTTGGATTTATCTAGACCCGCACGTATCTAGATGTGTTTTAGTTATAGAATGCGAATATAGTCAAATTCAAGTCACTTATTTCCAATTGTCGTACTTCTCCAGTCTTAAAAATCATTATCGAAGATTTGTCTAAATTCGAATGTATCTATACATATTTTAGATTGTAGGTAAATGTGAATTTAGTCAAATATATGAAATATATTCTAAAACAGAGGAAGTACTCATGTCAGTGAGGAAGCATATGCCAGATAAGTCAAACCACTAGAATTGTAAGTTCCTTTCATGCATATTTTAGAATATCATATGGTGTTTTAAACTTTTTGAATTTAGTTTTTAATTACATATTATTTATTTCTTTTATACAATAATATAATACAAATTTACAGTTATTTTAATTTTTTAAATAGATATCTTCTAAATAGGCATAAATCATTTGGTAGCGGCATACCCATTAGTAAAATCCTAGATCCGCCACTGATATGTGCCCATGGGAGTTCGTCGGCGGAGCCTTCCAGAACCAGACACTCCGGCCAGATCAATGGAGACACGCATCAAATAGATCTTCGTCTTGGTGCAAGAGAGATCCGAGGACCACCCCCTTTATTGAAACCGAGCCAGCAGCCCCCACGCTACCCACCGGAAACTTGCAGGATCCGCCGCATAGCTGCAAGATCACCTGGCCGACCACTCCGATGGAGAAGGAAGTCACCACCACCATGCCAGGGGCAGTAGCCCCAAGCGCCCTAGCGTCGCGAGCATGACCCGAAGATCTTGGGTGCCGGCGTCAGCGACGAACGGAATAGATCTCGGCCCGTAGGGACGGATTCTCGCCGCCACGTGCTGCCATCTGGACCAAGGACCCCCAGCTGCCGCCACCCACGCCGCCGCCGCCGCCACGCCAGATTGCGGCCAGGGTTGCCGCCGCCACGCCGCCAGATCTTTGCCCGGCGACGCCCCGGCGGCGGCGGCAAGCGGGAGGTTCAAGAGGGGGAGGTCGGCCGGGGAGGAGAGGGCCCGGCCCGGCGCGGCGCGGCGCCGCCGCGCGGGTGCGGGAGAGGTTGTACCTACGTAGTATTGCTAACCAGAGGTAGTACATGGAAACTAGATTAGCCCACCAGAAGCATTGTGCATGATCCTTGACTTAAGCTGTAGTTCCATATGGAATATCCCCATAGAATTTATAGCTACAACTACATCCCCAAAACACGCACATTTTTCATGGAGAAAGAATGTTGATCTTCATGAAGTTCTCAACATGGCGCTTTAGAGACCGTGCAGCATTTGGACTCGTCAAGATGCAGCAAGGACAGTAGTGTATAGGTCGTGGCCCGTCCGAGCCGGTCTAGCATGGACACACAAGTTTTTTTCGAGAGCAACCACATATTTCATTAATTGAAAATCAAGTTACATGAAGAAACACATGTGGACACTAAAAGATAGAGCAAGATAAAATGATTATCCTGAAAACACTGCAGATAAAAAACTAAGAGATCGAGATATACAAAACGAGCCCTAGGTTTTCCTGCAACCACCGGATCTAGTCGCCGCCGCCAAACTCCGGCACCGCCGAGATGAATGCCAGAAGAGACGCCGAGCCTCCACCATTTCAAGATCCAAAAAAGCACCATCGCCAACAAGGCTTTGTGAGTCGATGAACAGGCTGCTGCACGCAGCGAGGCACATGTCGATGTGGCACGTCGACCGGGGGATGTCCCCGTGCTGTTTTGGACCAAGATTCGTCGCCTCCCATCGACGAAGTTGGAGAGGAGCGACGGATCCACCACCTCCGGACCAACATCCTTGCTCTAGAGAAATCACCTCGCCCCGGCTGCCAGCGCCATCGCGGATAACGACGAGCGCCAGCGACACAACGAGAAATAGATCTCGTCAGATCTGAAGAACAACGAGAAGACCAAGTCGCGATCTGAAGGACCGACTAGCACACGTTGCTATCAACTCCGAGGCTTCGCCGTGAAGAACGTCGCTGATGTGGGAGTAGAGTTGAGGCAGATTTATTTGCTCGTGCACCACTCCCACCACCACATCGGCGCACCATAGTAGACAAACCCTAACCCTGACTATTAGATAGAAAATGATGTCCCCCTCCCTCCTGCCGCCGGAGTGGCAAGCGGAGGCAGAGGGAACCAACGATCAGCCAGCTGAGATCCAGAGGATTTTATCTCTGCTGCCGCTTGTTGGGAGTTTAGGGAGGGACAGGAGTTCGCGTATGGCAACGACACTCAAGTTGGGACAACTAGGTCTCCTAACCCATTTGAAGGTGAGAAGTTCTATCTATGTTCTATGTCATTTTAAGACCTAAGGACCATCAGTAATGTTCCTTTTAGAACATGTGCCATAGAGGAAGGGTTTCAGTTACAGGGCGGTCCACCCTGTAACCAGTTTCCGAGCTCCCTTGTTAAATGGTCATACCAAACAAAAAATATGGATTATCTTTTTGAAAAAATGAATTTAAAGGACTAAATCTTGATAAATAAGTTCTCACTCCAGTTATTTATTACTATCTCTGTTTCAAAGTTTAAGGCTTATATTTTTTTAAAGTAAAGCTACGGAAAATTTGACCAAAGTTTTTTAAAAAATACCAAAAACTATAATATTATATAGATATCATGTGAAAATATGTTTCATGATGTATAAAGAGGTATGAATTTCATATTGCAAATATTAATATTTTTTCTAAAAATTTGGTTAAACTTTACGTAGTTTGACTTAAAAAAAATTAAGTTTCAAACTTTAAAACAGAGGTAGTACATGAAAACTTTGTGCAATGATTGTTCCCTAGACCGCTTCTCCCTCACACATGTAGGCAGGGCTGGCTCTAGCCCACCGCTGGCCAAGGGCCCATGTCATGAACTTTTTTTTGCAAAGGCCTAGCCAACCCTATCCCACATATATCGTATTATTTCCTGGATGGAAGCGAACACATGACCTAGTGCTCGCGTCGCGAATCATGATTCATAGACATGTCCCTAATCCCCTCCTCCCGACTCTCCTGTTCAGGTGACATGCGCGATACACGACGTACGAGATTAGGCCTGCACGCAATTAGACCTGCAGGCAGATCAATATTGATACCTCGAGGTCCGAGCGGCTGAGCCTCTGCCCCTGGTATATTCAAAATTCGGTCTTGCTGCTTGCTTGCATGTTTAGTGTCCCTTGTTGTTTAGGGTTCTACGTCTATCTTTAATTCTTTATACGACGTGGTCATTTCCTTCAGAATTTAGGTGGTATGGCACTGAGATAGAAGTCCACTACTATGAAAAGGAATAAGAGAAATCGTGTTGGGGGATGACCCCAGATAGGGTAAAGCTAGGGTATAAGGACAGAGTCGACCGAGGTATAAACTAGCCTAGGTATGAGTTGTCTGAGGTATAAGTGGGCTGGCCGAGTAAAGGCCGAGTTACCCAATGTCAGGTTATCCCGGCAGGGCCTGGACGACATATATTTTATGTCGGCACAGTCTCTATATTGCTTTCCATGTGCAGGTACCGTCCTAGCCGAGTCATCTAGCCAGGGTTGACTCATGGGTTGGTGTGCTCAGGAAGGAGTAAGTCGGCCTCAGAGTCAACGCTTCTCTCTCTCCCGGAATTCCTGGGGAGACAAGCGCACCTGGAACGAGGCCTGTGCAAGGGGTTCACGGGCATGACGGTGCCTGACCTTGTCAGGGGAAAAAGAGTTGGCCTAACTACTATTTTGGTACAAGCATATACCGAAAATGTTCGGACCACGTATGTCCTAGATGTAACCTGGCCACCCCTTTATAAGGTGAGCCAGGGCCTCCTAAGAGGGGGTCGGTCGCTTCTTGATACGCACAACTAGTAGAGGGAGAGAGAGATAGAAGCATTTCATCTTCTTCCTACTCTCGATACAGCTCAAGGAGCACTTGTACTAGTCCACAGATTATCATATAAGATCTAGATGTATGAGTAGAGGTTTTATATCTCTAGGAGAGCCTCGAACTTGGGTATATTGTGTGTTCTTCGTATGCAGTATCCACCGCACTATCCCTCCCCAGATTTCACTAGTGTCCATATGGCCTCATCTTTAGTCTACCCTTGGCATCTGCCGTGATACCACCACGACAAAACGAGAGATTAAACTTATTTAATCACAAAATGGTGGTTTAAAAAGGTTTTTCCGACAACCGGTAGTGTTGATGTCAATGAAAATAATCAAAGTCAAGAATATGAATCCGGACAAGATGATGATCATAATTGAAATGTTGATGATCAGATCAATGAACAGTTCTCAGATACAGGTAGGTAATTAAATAGCTTCGATTTTTGTCGAAGCAAGTTAGTAACTAACTCTAATTTCTTGAATTTAAATGTAGATCTTGATGTTAATGAGGACAAATGTATCAGTTGCCCATCGGATCCTCTTGACTATACCAGTGACTATAGCCTCTGCTGAAAGAAGTTTCTCTAAACTTAAACTACTAAAGAATTGTTTGAGGTCAACTATGTTACAAGACAGATTGAATGGATTGGCTACATGTTGTATTGAGAAGGATATCTTGGATAAAATTGATCTTGAGATTGTAATTAATGATTTTGCATCTATAAACACCGGAAGAGGCTTTTTTGTGAATCATTGAAGCATTATTATCCTTGGACTCATTGGAATTATTTCTTATTCATGTAATCAATGAACAGTCCTCGGAGACGCGGGTAAGTAATTAAATAGCTTCGTTTTTGTCAAAGCAAGTTAGTAACTAACTCTAATTCCTTGAATTTAAATGTAGATCTTGATGTCAATGAGGAGAATTTGTTATATTTTGAGATTAGCATGTATAGTTGGATGTTAACTTTTATTTCGAAAGCGAAAGTGAATATATATATGTCTATTTTCTATATACCAAAATAGCTAGCTACACACAGGCATAGCTGCGCATAGCCTATCCACCGTTGATTCTCTCCTCTTTTGATATAGAGAGCACACATTTCCATACTCAAAACGGTGGATCCCCATATGAGGCTATTAACACCGTTAGTTGATGGAGAAGTGAAACCCTAGTTGACTAGCTAGCCATTTTCAATGCAAACCCTAATATCGTACATACCATGGCATGCACAAAACCCTAGACAAACTAAGCTTCTCAGATTACATTCCTTTGACTGCGTGCAAACCCTAATGTACTACATGCACAAAACCCTAACCGAACTAAAAGCCTTATTCCTTTTGTAACGCAAAACCCAATGTACCATAGACAAAGACATGCAAAAACCCTAATCAAACTAAGCTTCTCAGATTATGCTATGTGTTTTCGTTGCTTTAGATATAGTAGCAAAAATCCTAAACGAGGGCACTAGCTATTGCATGTAGACCACAACTTCCGTTGGAAAGTTAGGGTTTGCATAATAGCACAAGCACTTAGTATAAAGCATTTACATGCTCTTATAAGCCTTGTTCTCACTACCTTCCCATTTTAGATACTAAAAATTTCTTAGCCAAACAGCGCGCTAAAAAGTTAGGGTTTGTACAAAATTCTAGCCATTGCATGCATGCACAAAAACGGAATGATACACACACCGTTATCCCTTTCCAAGAGCCAGCCACTAAAGGAGCATTGCATGTGATCTCTATCCAACGGACCTAAGCCTATGCACAGCTATGCTTGTGTGTAGCAAATCCACGTCCTTTCTATATATGTCTATATTTCATTAGCCTTAGGGCCTATGTCATTGGCTTCGTCTAGGGCCCCACAAAACATAGAGCTGGCCTGCACGTAGGGCACATGTTCGAATCTCACTGTATGGTTATTAGTTAATATTTGTACCTTAGGAGTTAGTATAATTGTGCAAATAAGACATCGTGGTTCGAACCAAGGACTTGGTAAACTTCAGAAGGATGCGCGAAGCAATACTACCTGCGCGACTGAAGTTTTGTGTAACAACAGGAGTTCAAAACCTAATTAGCTCTATTTTAAATTTAATTTTTAGTAATTTCCATAATCGGCCGGGATTTCTCGGTAACCGCGGTAACCGGAAATCGTTACCACCCTCGGTAAAAAATCAATTCTATAACCCAAAGCTTGCATTGTGGTATGGCATCCTAGAAGAGTCCAATCATATCCGTACATATAAACATAATAATATTTTCAAACATATAGAACATGCATACGAGCTAACGAGTGTATTCTTTACTGATTACCTAGAGGTACCATAAAGGCGCTCCTATACAAATTGCTTGCAAAGGTCCGAAATGGGAGAAATATACCATTGCGAACATTAGGTGTAGGTGCTTCATGCCGGAAGGAAGGACTGCACACTTAATACTCATTTTGTTGTTGTTGTATACAACGCCACTAGCTTATTTTTCAAATAACAGAAAAATAAAACAAAATAATAAATATCAAGATTAATTGTGCAGAAACCATTCCATATTCCGAGGTAAACATGTTGCCTGTGGTACTGATTTCTCTATGGATACATGCAACATAATAATAATCTGTAAGAGGACAACATAATAATGCTTAAGAGCTAGAGTAAGCACTAAAAGGAATCATGATGCCACGTGTTCAAATCATACACCTACATTTTTTTTGAAGTGCACGAGCTTTCTCATGACTGTTTTTAATATTTATGACCAAGTACTGTTAGCAATTTAGGAATGTTAAATTGTTGATTGACCTCTTCAGCTCCATCTGGGCCCAGAACAGCCCAAAACCCAGCTCATGTTATTTCCCTATATCAACTTTCTTTTTCAGATCATAAAGTCGCTATTTTTTTTTGACGGAAACCGGTGAGCTTTATTGATCCAGATAAACAGAGTTCGTACAATCTTCGACAAGTAGTCCCGTCACACAGGGCGGTCCAGCCTTGTCTAGAACCCCACACTTACTCGTTCCTAATTGGGCTAAACTATGAGCTACCTTATTACGTACTCCACGGGTGAACTTTGGACAGCTCTAAATCTGGCAGTCCACGGATGATTGCCTTTGCTTCAGCCAAAACACTCCACAGGGTAGAATGAATCCCTTCTTTTGCTTGCAGCACGGAAATCACATTGGCACAGTCAGATTACAGGATCCTAGGTCCGTGCTGCCTGCATTCCATCAGCTGGAGTCCTTCGAAACAGGCAAAAAGTTCCGCCTCCTCTACACTGGTACAAGTATCAATGTTTTTCCAAACAGACCAAAGAGGCTTACCCAGTTGGTCTCGTGCCATGATACCAATGCTAGCGCATCCAGAATGCGCGTCCCAGCCGGCATCAACATTAATTTTAACCTAGTCCTCCGGTGGTTTCTTATTCACCAATGGGGTTTTACCCTTTGTGTCAATCTTCTGACCAATGCCCTCCAAAGAAACCACATAGTTTTGTAGGAAGGTAACGGAAGCACTAATCGATACTTTGATATTTACTAGCACAATACCCGCGCGTTGCAACGGGAATAAAATTGATACCTTCGTTTTGGACACAACATGAAGATGATATTTGACTCCTCGTGCATTGATTACGGGTGCGAGGAGAGGTGAATTTGTAAATTCAAATTATTTTGTTTATATCGGCCTCTATTCTGGTTGCGTCGCCCATAGTTAGCTGCAATTTATAGAGTGTTTGTAGTAAATGAACGATGATAGGTCTGCTAGACGTTGTCACCCATGGTCGGTGTGAGTTTCAATCCCCTCCATTTCCTCCTCGCCGCCCATATCCGATACTCCAATTTGAGACTTGGGTCACTCACGATCCGCTTAGGTTTGTACGCAATTGCAGAAGATAACACTCAGCAAATAAAAATGATTGAAAATACATGTCATCCCACTACCACATCGGTGAATTAGTAGGGCTTCCACAATATTATCTGTGCCAAATTCCGCTTGATATGGCCCACGTTGATAAAAAAATCTAGAAGCCAAATAGCCAGCGGCCCAGCGCCTACTCGAGCCAAACATACTCCCTCCGTTCGGAAATATAAGATGTTTTAGCTTTGTGCATAGAATGAATTTAGACGTCTTTTAGTGTATAGGTACGTCTAGATTCATTCTATGCACAAAACTAAAATGTCTTATATTTCCGAACTCGGAGGGAGTACATGCTTAATTCCCCTCCGTTTCTTGAAACCAAATCTGAGAAAAGACAGCTGGAGGGAGTACATGTTCTTCCCAAATCAAAATCTTTCTAGCCTATGTCCGCCTCCCTCTCCTTCAGGATAAATCTCCTGGGCAGCGCCCCTTCGATATGTATCTCTTGAGCTACACCAAGCTCGCGCGGCCAGAAATCGAGCGGACAGAGAAGGAGCAGGGTGGAGGTCATGAGTGGGTCGAGCTCGTGAAAGGCTGGCAGCGTTAGGCGGAGGGATGGTCCGCGACTTCGACCGGAGTGTGGAGGGAGCGGGCAGGAGGTCGCAACGATAGTCTGGCAGAAATCACGGGGCTCCGAGCTCGCAGCCATCGAACGGGATCGTGATCCAACCACCGGGATCTTGGGCTGCCATGGGTTCCATGCAGGGGATGAACGCAGTCTCGGTCTTGCGACGCGAATTGGAGCGGCGGCGGCGGAGGGAGGGGACTGGAAGCTGATGCCTTGCCGGCGCCGAAAGCTGTGGACATGATTCCCCACCTCGCTAAGCTCGCTCTTATCTCGGCCTGGCGCCGTGTTGTTCGCTCAGTACCAAGGGGCAAAATTGTCTAAAACGGACGATCGACAGAAACACTTCTTCTTTTATTACTAGGAAAAATGCACGGCGTTGCACTGGGAAAGAAAAATATAGATCCATGTCGACACAATGTATTGCAGAAATAAAATGCCAAAACGAGCTAATTTCGGCGCATCCATGATGCACTCCATGTCAGGCGTCGGCACTACCTACTTTCTCCGCCGCTTCAACCAGGTCATCTGATACATGTGTGAGTCCGCGCTAGTAGAGCTATACTCCCCTGTCACCTCACTCTACTGCGAACGACGGCAAGACCTTCCGTCCAGAACAGTACTACGGCTGCAAGACGTGAAGATCAACACAATATTTGGTTTTGGATTATGCAATTCAAACATTGGTTTAACTATAGAAATTTGAGAGGTGATTTGGAAGTAAAGAACACATTGTCATGAGTACGAACCAGCTACACTCAGTAATTAGAACCGCTCTTGTTCCACTTTCTTATAGCATCCATTTGTTTACCCCACGGATGGACAAAACATAATTCTGCACAATGCACCAAGTCAAACCTGCATCTAGCTAATTTCAATCAACACCTACCACTCCTCGTTGCATGTCCAAATATCCTGTTTAATTAGCCATATCCTCGTTGCTCTTACTCCCATGCCCAGACAGCCCCATCGACACAAGGGAATTCAATTTTCTTACTGATTCAGATCAACCACGTGAACGACGGTGCTGCTTATTTGATCCCCGGGCTTTTTATTCCAATCGTCGTTTGAATAGCACCATCACATGGTTTCGATCCATGCCTCCCGTCTGCGTTCAGGTGCGACCCAGTCCGCCTCCACGAAACCTTGTTGCGGACCGACGACGCCCACATCCATGGCTGCCCCGCGTGTCGTGCCATTGCAGTCACAAGCTCTGTTGCCGCTTGTGCCTGGCACGAGCTCTGCCCGGCCACCTTCCTGCTAGATGCACCAAGCCCTGCCGCCAGAGTACCCGTCCTGCTCCGCTTGATACGCCGCCACCACCAAGCTCTACCTCGGCCACCTCCGAGCGAACCAGCAGCTGCTGCTGGTCACGCCTCTCTGCGGTCCCCTTGTGTGTTCACCTCTGCACCAACCCTCCTTCCTCACGATCACGACCTGCTCGTTGCACCCTCATATTACGGATGAAACAATTATACCATTTTTCTCACTTACCGGTATCATCAGGGGTAAATTTACTTGAAATCAGTTTTTGCTAAAAGGGACAAATCAATTTTCTCATATAAATTCATCTAGGAAATCATTTACATAATCAATCTTTTTCAATGTGAATATTTTTTATTAGAACTAAATCTCACTACTTTTTTATGTTTAGATATGTACGTAGGGTGAACAACTTTTCACATGCTTACAAATTCAATCGCCTTCTTATCTAAATGAATGAAAAATGGATAATTCAGTTTATCGTACCTCCATACCAAAACAAAAAACAAAAGGAACATAAGCTACAAACAGGAATTCACTTTGCTCCTTGAGTAGTGGAAAAAACTCATAAATAAGCTATCGGTCAATTACATACACAAACAACAAAGAATAACATGGTTTAGAAATAGTTACAACGTTTGTCAAATAACTTGCTAAGGACCTGCAACACAAGAGCAGACACACGTGAACCAATTAACATTGCAAATTCTCAATCCAAATCCTACAGATTAAAAAGATTCACCAATAGCGTTTATGATGACGATTGTTGTGCCCTTATTACCTTGTTGTGATGTATCTTTGTGGAGCCAATACTAAGTGCAGGGTGAACATTAAGATTTCAGAAATCCCGGAAACAACAGGTTTGAAATAAGAAATAAATAATTACGGATTTATGTTTTCCAATTAACATTGATTATCAAAAGAAAACAAACAACCACGCCACCCTATTGTTTCAGCATTCGGACGAATCAATATTACATCACAAGTAATTGCTAGCCCTAGCCCTAGCAAGGAAGTTATAATAGGGCTTTGAATATACACACCAACATGTTGACCACTCAACGAAAGGCAGACGGTGTGCACTGCCAAACAGCAGCATACATGCAACAAATCTGCTTGAAAAACACCAGATATGACAGTGTGAAGGACAACAAAGATCAAACGGGAGACACCACTCACCTGGCAGCACGAGAACCCATGGACATAAATAACCACGGGAGCCAAGGACGACCAAATCTACTGCAACACCATGAGCTATAATATTGTATCAGTACAGATAGAGAAAATATTGATGCAACAGGCAGGTGCAAACATATAGGCAACAAAGAGTACAAATGATAAGAAAAAAGTAGAGTATAATCTATACCTCATTTTGATGAGGTTGTAATTTCTCATCCAACTTTGCACTCTCTAGAAAATCTTTCACTTGTTTGGAGCACATAGAAGCTGCAATATCTAAATCAATATAATCCTTCAGACTTCAGGTCTCTCTAATGTGGTGCTTGATTCTTTCCTCAGTTCAGTCTTTCTCTTTGAGCCTTTGTACAAAAATGCAGTCGAACACACCTGCACAAAGTGGATGGCCAATATTTTTGTGTGAGCCACACACTAAAAAGCTTCTACATACATTGGTTTCACAAAAGCTAAAACTAATGGAGGATGATGTATATCAGCACATGGTTTGCCAAGAGTAGTTAATGGAGAATGGGAGCGGCTGGCAGTTGTACCAGCGTCCGCCAAAATTGCCATGTAGGTCACCATCTGCACTCATGCTAGTGATGTGCTTTGGTGAGCCCCGGCAGAAGGCCTGCTTTTCATATGTCATTCAGCGAAAATGATACGAGTGTCATTAGAACCATCCAAGTAAAGCTTATCTAACCTTATTGTCTATTATCTGCAAATAAATCGTCTGATAATGTAACTCCTCTACGCCCCTGATAGTGCGACACTGCCACCGCTGGTCTTGTGCCATGATAGAGCTACGCCTACTTGAGCCACCTTTTTCAGAAGCTAACAGATGCGAAAGCAGAAGATACTTTGGTGTATCTGCAAATCCCATGAAGATCAATCGCATAGGGTCAAAATAAAAATTGGGATGAACACATAGAATGCAAAAGGGAACTAATTGAGGTGAAACTCTAAATGTGTGTAACTACCATTGCCAATTTTAGTGACGAAACACGACTTTGGTATAAGTATTAGGGTCTGCGTGCAGCAATAAAAAATGATTACACATCTTAGCTTCTCAGACACCACACGAGCACATGTGATCAAAAAGACCGATAAAACTGCTAGCTAGTACTGAATTTATCCTGAATTGAGATGAGAAGACCACAATCAGTAATACTAAACTCAGCCTGCAGCAGCGGCACTAAACTCGACCTGTAGTAGCGGCGTGGGCACTCATGTCATCCCCAGGAACTGCGGGACACACCGGAAGTAGTGACATGTCCCATGGCGGTCACGACGCTCCATCTCGCGTCGTTGATGAACATCTACGCACCACGCTCATGGCAATTTTTGGAGATTCGATTTTTCTGGCCTCTCTTTGCCGTGAGAGGAGTATGGGGCTTCTAGGGAATTAGAGGCGCTGGCCGCTAGCCCACCCTTCACCGCTCCGCAGATGCTGTAGGAGCGCTCCTGTGGAGCACCGGTGCACAAAGGGAGGACCTAGGGAACTCGCGGTCGAGCTTCACGGCTGCCGTCTCCCCTCTACGTCGCTTGCTGTCCGGTGTTGTTGCTCTCCGGTCACTCCCCATCGGCAGATCAGGAGCGCTTGACGAAGCTGGGCCGCATACAGCTCGATGGCGTCGCATAGAGCGTGGGGCACGGCTGAACCTCGACAGCCACCGTTGCGGCAGGCACTGCCAGTCTGCCACTCCCCTCCCTTGATGAGCGGCGCATCCTACAGCTCGATGGCGCGGCCTACACCGTAGTTGGCGCCGCCGAAACCGCGACAGAGGAGACCATATTACGCACAACCCCTGGCCCCCAACCCCGTGTCGTCAGCCCTAGTCGCCGAAGAAGGAGAGTGAGGCGCCGCCTCCCTTGCACCAGGAGCGATCAGGGAGGACGAGGGATGGGGAGAGGGAGGTGCGATCACGATGCAGGGCACGGGGACAGCGCAGCCGGCCCTGGCCGCGTGCGATGCATGGGAGATGGGCACAACTCCTCCGGTGGATCTCGAGACAGATAGGATGGCGACGCCAGTGGATCTCAAGACAGAGGAGACGACGCTGCTGGGGTCACAAACTATAGGGGTCAGAGGTGGGGGATCGAGAAGAAGTTCGTGGATGGAAGGGCCCCGTCTCGATACATGGACTGAACCGTCCAGTTGACCCGGCGAGGGCATACCAAAGTAAAATGTTGGTGCTACAGGGTTAAAACCGTCCAAAAAAGTGTTGGACCGGAAGAAACAATCCGTCCTTTATTATTAATTAGATATAGGTATTAGGTATTAGGTATAGATGAACCACATTGTTACGTTGATGCCACGAGCACCACAACAGGAAGATGATCCTCACCCTTGTCGCCACTAGATAGGTTTTGAAGTCGCTAGCTATTCTATTATCGTGCATGCATCTTTTTATCTAGAACTATGTAACAAGATCTGATTATAAAATAGCTTAGCTGTTCCCACAGGAACGCGGCAGAGAATTCATAAGCACCATCGTACACGGTAAAAGACTAATCAATTCTTTTCAGGAAGAGATACTCCCTCCGACCCATATTAGTTAATTTGGATTTATCTAGATTTCGGGTGTATCTAGTATTAAAACATGTCTAGATACATCGGAATCTAGACAAATTCGAGTCAACTAATACGGACCGGAGGGAATAGCATTTTTCCGTAGCTAATAGGTCTTTTTTCTTCATTTCTATTTCGCTATAGCTTGTAAATATGTAAATGTAATACTCAGCCATAAGGTTATAAGAGCATCTCTAGCCGAACCCGTAAAATCGGGTAGAAGAGCAAAATTCTGGTTTTGCGCGACTAAACCGGAAATAACCGAACGCACATCAGTTTTAGCCACACACAAAATTGGGAGCTCCCCCCAAAATCGGCCACAACTCTCCCATTTTTGCGTGGTGGCCGATTGGATGAGCAAAACCTTTCCCCTCTCTTTCCCGCCAATACCTCCCATCAAAAATCGCCACCCCACGCCGCCGGCACCACCATCGACCCTGCCTGCTCGGAATGGGGGTGTAGAATGATTCTGCCTCGCCGTCGTAGCTTTCCGCGATGCAACGCTACCAGAATCGACATTTGTGACGCCTACGATGTCATGGAAGAGGCTCGGCAACATCGGTGTGGTGCGGTCAAAGGCGCCGTCGGGCAAGGCCGCCGGAAAGGCCGAAAACCCCACAGCAAAGGCAGCAAAGGTGGACAAGCCGTCCCTTGCGCCGGTGTTGAGCGGCACGTGGGTGCGGAAGCTGACGGACACCATGAAATCTCTCACCGACGCGGCGGTACAAAAGAAGAAGAGGAGGGAATCGGCATTGGCCATGCCAACTCCGGTGGCCAAGGTTTCTCGCAAGGCGTCTCCTACCACGTCCACCGTCAGGCCGACGATGCATATAACCGACGCAGCTCCCACCCGACGTGATGGCCGCCAGGTGATCAACGAAATGCTTAGGCAACCAGGTATGATTATTTTGAAAACTCGGCCATGGTGTTGCTACATTGAGGTTTATTTGATGCATTGTTCAATTTGTAATGCCACCGAGCAAGGCATCGCCGAATTCATGTCAACATTGGATGACTCACGTGTGGAAGGCATTGATGATCTCCACTATAACATTGGATCAAGCGGTGGCAGAGGATGAGGAAGAAGAGGAGGTGGCTGAGGAGGAGTTGGCCGAAGATGAGGAAGAAGAGGAGGTGGTCGAGATGACACAAACCTCACAAGCCAAGGGACAAAGAAAAAGGAGCTCCAACTACAATGCCGAAGAGGATGTTGCTCTATGCCATGCGTGGATGAATGTCTCACTTGATGCAACGGTTGGTGCTGATCAATGCAAGGACAAGTTTTGGTCAAGAATCGAAGACTACTACAATGATGTGGTCACTTGTGAATCCAACCGCACTCAAGGCTCTCTTCAACATTGTTGGGGGCACAATTCTTGAGCAATGCAACTGTTGGAACGGTGTTATTGACCAAGTGAACCTCACACCACCTAGTGGTGTGCCAACCTCTGAGTACTTGCCTTACCAACAAGGCCTCTACAAGCAAAAGAACAAGAAGGGTGCATACAAACAATTTGCTTTGTTCCATTGCTATGAGGTACTAGCCAGAAATGAGAAATGGGTTCGTAGAAATTACGAGATTACACCGAAGAGGTCTAGGATTCACAACGTCAATGATGTGGATGTTGCTGATGATGATGATAATGATGATGATAATGATGATGATGATGATGATGATGATGATGAGCTTAACAAGAGGCCGAAGGGTGCCAAAATCACCAAAGAGATAAACAAAAGAGGAGGTGGTGGTTTTGGCACCTACAATGAAGTGTTCAATGCTATCATTGAGATAAGGAAAGCATTGGCGGGCGAAAGCAAGTAGGAGAAGGAGGCTAGGTGGAATGATCTCAAAGCATTGGAGGAGGAGAAGTGGCGGTCCAAGTTGGAGGTGGAGCAAAGAAGAATTTGTTGGGCCACGTAGAGATAAACAAAACTTTTTCCCTACGCGGTGATCCCAAGATCCAGCTCAGGTAGAAGGTCACGAGGATTACCACTAGACGCGCAGTTGCGGAATTGATGAAGCACGTCGCTTGATGCAGTGCAGTCCTCGTGATCCGTTCCGGTTCCACGACCCACGATCAGTTCTTTCTTCACGATCGTCGAAGTGCTGAACGTACAACACCTCCGCCGGTATCCACACGTACGAGGAGGAGCACCAGCGATGGACTGCTAGGTCCGGTACGGCGGCGACAGGACGGACTGGGGCTAGGGTTTCCAACACATGGAGTGACCTAACCTTGTGCTCTAAGCACCTGCGCCACAACTTATATAGGGAGTGAAAGTGGGCTCCACTCACTTGTGGCCCATTCACTAAAAGGCCTATATTAGCCATTGCAAGTCTCACTTGCTGACTAAGTCCATGTCTCTATTTGGGTCCAACCCAAATAGGTTTCCTGTTTGGGTCTAACCCAAACTTGCTCCCGCTCTGAAGTGTGTCACCCGACAAGCTCATGGTAACCCGGACACGATTCCGAGTCTCACTCATGATCGATCAGTTGGTAGCGGCTCCTAGCAGAACGTGCCAACTCCCAAGTACCAATAAGTCATGACGACATACCTTTCCAATGCGACTTTCGTCTGAGTCCCTTTTGCCTCACGATATACCTTGTCGGACTATAGGCGAATGATCATCATCCCTTAAATAGTCCGACTCTCTTTCTCGATCCGAGATAAGTGATTCATCCGACTAACTCTTAGTCGGTTGCCTCGGTTAACACTTAACCATGACGCGCATGGCCATGCTTTCCGAATCATATCTTCCGAGAGGGCCCAGAGAATATCTCTCCATATGGAGGGGCAAAATCCCGTCTTGGTTATTCACATCACGCAGCTTGATTCTCAGTCGACCCAAACTCCGCCTTTTTAACTGCCCAGTGACGGAACAACGTTTGACAGAACCTAAGTCGGAGATCCTCAACTCGGATTGTGCAATAACCTCAGGTATAAGGATTACATTGATTGAGACATGCAAATGACGACTTGTTCGTTGCATCTCAATATGGGTCAGTCCGACTCGCTAAACTCTTTAGCCGAATCCATGTAAGTCGGAATAGCATCTCCATGCCCATGACAAGTGGAACCTAGTCATCTGCCGACTTTCACATTGGTCTAAGTTGTGTGTCCGGCACAACCTCATTGACCAAGGACGATTAGTATGAACAATATGAATATGTAGTTCCACAATCGAATCACATATTCAATGATACATATCAGTAGTTCATACATGGACCATAACCTTATGAATACACAGGAATAACATCATACATGATTGCCTCTAGGGCATATTCCCAACAGTCTCCCACTTGCACTAGAGTCAATCTTCCGACATCACATGTCTAGGCATATAATGCCCATTGCTCTCACGTGCGCCTCATGCTTCGGCTGTGGAAGTGGCTTTGTCAACGGATCCGCAATGTTTGCATCCGTGTGTACCTTGCATAACTTGATATCATCTTGATCCACGAACTGGCGAATAAGGTGGTACCGCATGAGTATATGTTTGTTCTTCTGGTGTTGTCTAGGTTCTTTGGCTTGTGCAATAGCACCATTGTTGTCACAATACACGTCTAACGGATTGGATGAGCCCTGAACCACACCAAGATCCATGAGGAAATTCCTCATCCAAACAGATTCTTTTGCCGCCTCCGAGGCAGCAATATACTCAGCCTCTGTCATAGACGCAGACACCGTTTCTTGCTTGGAACTTTTTCAGCACACAGCCCCTCCATTTATCACAAAAACATATCCGGATTGCGAACGAGAATCATCCGAGTCAGTGAGATAACTCGCATCCGTGTAACCCCTTACACTGAGTTCATCCTCACCTCCATAAACCAGGAACATATCCTTAGTCCTTCTCAAGTACTTGAGGATATTTTTAGCCGCTGCCCAGTGGATCTCTCTAGGGTCAGCCTGGTATCTGCTCACAACACTTAGAGCATAGGAAACATCCGGCCTAGTACAAATCATAGCGTACATGATGGATCTGATTGCAGAAGCATACGGAATCGCACTCATCTGACTTCGCTCATCAGTAGTCGAAGGACACTGAGTCTTGCTAAGTTTTACGCCATGGGACATCGGTAAGAACCCCTTCTTAGACGATTCCATGTTGAACTTCTTCAACACTTTGTCCAAATATGTACTCTGACTCAATCCAATGAGCCGCCTTGATCTATCTCTATAGATCCGGATTCCTAGTATGTAAGTCGCCTCACCCAAGTCTTTCATCGAAAAACTCTTTTCCAATGATTCCTTGGTCTCTTGCAACATCTGGACATCATTTCCAATCAGTAATATGTCATCCACATATAAGATCAGAAAGTTTACTTTGCTCCCACTACACTTCTTGTATAAACAAGAATCATGATCACTTTTGATGAAGCCAAACGATTTGACTACCTCATCAAAGAGAATGTTCCAACTCCGAGATGCTTGCTTCAACCCATAAATGGATTTCCGAAGTTTGCATACCTTGTCAGCATTAGCCGGATCGACAAAACCCTCGGGCTGTATCATATACACGTCCTCGGTTAAATTTCCATTAAGGAAAGCCGTGTTGACATCCATCTGCCATATCTCATAGTCGAAATAGGCTGCTATAGCTAACATGATCCGAACTGATTTAAGCATCGCCACATGAGAGAAAGTCTCATCGTAGTCAACTCCTTGAACTTGTCGGAACCCCTTCGCTACAAGCCGTGCTTTATAGATAGAAACATTTCCATCCATATCAGTTTTCTTCTTAAAGACCCATTTGCACTCGACGGGTCTTGCACCGTCTGGCAGATCAACCAAGTTCCAAACTTGATTTTCATCCATGGAATTTAACTCGGATCTCATGGCTCCAAGCCATGACTTAGAATCAGAACCCACCATCGCTTCCGAATAAGTTGTTGGCTCATCACTGTCCAACAACATCACATCACGAACACTTCGCAATCTGGCCGATCTTCGCAGTGTTGATGCAGTTTCCGGCTCAGGTACCACGTCCGGCTCAACCTCTAAGGCTTTTGCCGACTCGCTGCTAGCCAGCTTCTCTCGAATTTCTTCGAGATGCACCGTACTCCCACCGACTCCCCGACTGAGAAACTCTTTCTCAAGAAAGACACCATTTCGAGCGACAAACACTTTGCCCTCTTCTCGGTTGTAGAAGTAGTAACCCAAGGTTTCCCTCGGATACCCCACGAAAATACACTTATCCGACTTAGTTGTAAGCTTGTCCGACTGAAGTCGCTTGACAAAAGCTTCACAACCCCAAATCTTAAGAAAAGACAAAATCGGTTTCTTGCCAGTCCACATCTCATGTGGTGTCTTCTCTACCGACTTTGATGGTACTCTGTTTAGTGTGAACGCTGCAGTTTCTAGACAATAACCCCAAAATGATAAAGGCAGATCTGTCCGACTCATCATTGATCGTACCATGTCCAACAAGGTCCGATTCCTCCTTTCCGACACACCGTTTCTCTGCGGCGTTCCTGGAGGAGTGAGTTGGGGACCTATTCCACAACTCTTCAGATGGTCATCAAACTCATGGCTCATGTACTCGCCTCCTCGGTCCGACCGAAGAAACTTTATTTTCTTGCCAAGTTTATTTTGTACCTCATTCTAGAATTCCTTGAACTTTTCAAAGGCTTCCGACTTATGTTTCATCAAGTAGATATATCCATACCTACTCAAATCATCAGTGAAGGTAATGAAGTACTCATAACCACCTCTGGCTGTCGTGCTCATTGGGCCACATACATCACTATGTACTAGTCCCAATAAGTCGGACGCCCTTTCACAACTCTTTGCAAAAGGTGTCTTGGTCATCTTGTCGAGAAGGCAGGATTCGCATGTCCCAAACGACTCTAAGTTGAATGAAGTTAGGAGTCCATCATCATGGAGCTTCTTCATGCGTTTCCAACTTATATGACCAAGCCGACAATGCCAAAAGTAAGTCATATTCAGATCATTTGGTTTTAACCTTTTCACATTTATGTTATAGACAGATTCACTATCAAGATTCAAAATAAATAACCCGTCCCGGATGGGCGCAAAGCCATGAAACATATCATTCAAATATAAAGAACAACCATTATTCTTAATATTCGACTCATAGCCCTGTCTCATCAAACATGAGGCAGAAATGATGTTTCGACTAAGCACTAGAACATAATAACAATTATTTAGCTCCATTAAGAATCCAGAAGGTAAATGAAGTTGCATTGTGCCGACTTCCAACGCAACGACTCTCGCTTTGTTTTCGACTCTAATGTCAACCTCGCCTCTTGCAACGCTCCTAGTTCTTACCAGTCCCTACAACGAGTTGCAGATGTGAATGACTGATCCAGTATCATATACCCAAGAACTACCAGGTGCATCAGCAAGATAAATGTCTATAACATTGCAAACAAGTGTACCTAAGCCGGAAGTCACACCTCCGCTCTTGGCTTTATCAACTAGATACTTGCTGCAATTCCTCTTCCAGTGGCCATCCGACTTGCAGTAGAAGCAAGTGGATCCGGCTGCAGGAGATGGCTTAGTCCCTGAGGAAGCGCTTTGGACTGGGTCCTCCGCCTTACCTCCTGACTTTGCCTTCTTCTTCTTAGTCCAAGAACTCTTCTTGAACTTAGCCTTGTTTTGTACCATCAACACTTGACTAGCACCTTTCTTGAGATCCGCCTCAGCCTGCTTGAGCATCCCATGTAATTCAGTGAGCTTCTTATCCATGCCATGCATGTGGTAGTTCGACATGAACTGGCCATACGTACTAGGAAAAGAGTTCAGAATTATGTCTGTAGCGAACTCTTCGCTTATGGGGTAGCCAAGTCTTTCTAGAGACTTCACGTAACCAACCATCTTGATCACATGCGGACTCAGTGGATCGCCATCCTTAAGCTTGCAGCTCAACAAAGCCTGAGAGACTTGATACCTCTCAGTCTTTGCCTGATCCTAGAACATACTTTTGAGGCTTTCGATCATATCGTAGGCCTCAACATTCTCGAACTGCTGCAAGTCCGGTTTCATGTGAGCAAGCATAAGACAGCTAATCTCCGTGGATTCATCACAAATCCAACGGTAGGCATTGGTGGCTGCGACAGTCGCATTCTCATCCGGCTCAGCTGGAAGTGGGTTGTCTAGGACACGATCCCTTTTTTCTTGTTTGAGAACAATTCTCAGATTACGATACCAGTTGGTGAAATTAATTCCATTCAGCTTATCTTTCTCTAAGATGGTTCTCAAAGCAAAACCGGAAATCTGAGGAAGACTGCTAGGTGCCATTGATCTACAACAGAAAATAAGCAAAACACTTAAGACATGTATCCATAAAAGAGCAAGCATATTAAACACTTTAATATTTATGCTCCCACTAGAACCAACATCCCTCCGATGGTTACTTAGTGATTTAGGACCCTAAATAAGCAAGTCGACTAGTGAGCTTTAGCATCACCGCTAGGCGTCAAGTGATCTAGGTAGACAACTCCTTGTCAATTGTATCTCATACGACTCATGTTGGATGGGTGGCATCACATGCCCCGGCTCCCATCCGACCTTTCCCCAAGTCCCCCAACCATTGTGATAGACCTGTCTAGATTACCAAGTGCTTCCGCTGTAAGAGTCCGACTCGAACCCACCTAGTCAGAAAGAATTGATAGCACCTCAATTTTATGAGCCCACTACCAAAAATGTCCGACTTGTGATGGTGCATGATACATTGCAAATGTATCCATAATTTTTGATGCTCCATGCTTGGTTTTATCCACTTTCTTGTGTTTTGTCCACACTTTGGAGTACTTTTCATATGATTTCTTGGACTAACCTATTAACAAGAGCCACAGTGCCAGCTGCCTGTTTTCTGCTGTTTTTGGTTCCATGAAAGTCAGAAAATAAATATTCTCGGAATTGGACGGGACAAAAGCCAAAGTGCCTATTTTTCCAGAAGACTCCAGGAGCCAGAATACGAGACGGAGGAGGGCCAAGGGCTGGCCACATCCCCCTAGGCGCGGGCTGGGCCTGGCCGCGCCAGGGCATGGTGTGGTGGCCCCAGGCACCCCCTCGGTCTCCCTCTTCGCCTATAAGAAGCCTTATGACCTAAAAACTTGGGGGAGGGTTTGACGTTTTTTCACGAAAAGTTCCGCTGCGCCGCCGCCACCGAAGGGGAGATTCGGGGGACAAAAAGTCTCTATTTCGGCACCCTGCCGAGACGGGGAAGTGCCCCCGGAGCCATCTCCATCGATCTTCACCATCATCTCCATCGACCATCCATGTTTCCCCCATCTATGAGTGAGTAATCCCCCGCTGTAGGCTATGGGGATGGTAGGGATTGGATGAGATCGTTCATGTAATAGCATCAGATTGTTAGGGCATGGTGCCTAGTATCTTTTATTAGTGCTTTATGACTTTGTTGCAACTTGTTGTGCTTAATGCTTGTCACTAGGGCCCGAGTGCCATGATTTCAGATCTGAACATGTTATTGATTCATTATGATAGTATTGTTTCTGGTCTTATCTACAAGTTGTATACACACGTTATTGTCCGGAACCTATGGCCCCGAAGTGACAGAAATCGGGATAACCGGAAGGGAAAGGCTTTGATGTGAGGATCACATGTGTTCACGTAGTGTTAATGCTTTGCTCCGGTGCTCTATTAAAAGGAGCACCTTAATTGCCATTAGTTCCCTAGAGGCCCCGCTGCAAACGGGCTGGCAGGACAAAAGATGTTGTGCAAGTTCTCATTGCGAGCACGTATGACTATATATAGAACGCATGCCTAGGATTGTCTAGTACTTGGGTGCTTTATCTTATTTATCTGCAATTGCCCTATGTTCTGATTGCTATGTGAATTGTCTTGTCCATGCAACGCCCGTCCATCCATTCCTATGCCTAATGCACTCGAATCCCACTGTTTACTGCTTTTGTTACTACTGTCTTTGCTTTGCTACTGCTGTTACTTTGCTATTCCTACTACAAAACTGTTGCTACTGATAAACTGCTGTGAGCAAGATTGTTTCCAGGTGCAGCTGAATTGACAACTCAGTTGTTAAGGCTGATAAATATTCTTTGGCTCCCCTTGTGTCGAATCAATAAATTGGGTTTCACTTCCCTCGAAAATACTGCGATACACCCCCTATACTTGTGGGTCATCAAGACTATTTTCTGGCGCCGTTGCCGAGGAGCATAGCTTTATTTATCAAGTTCACTTGGAATCACTATTGTTCAAACTAAGTTTATATTTCTCCTTGTTTTCTTGTTTCTTTATCAAAAATACAAAAAAAAATTAGTTCCTACTCTATTTTTTTATTTTTGTTGGTCTGTTATTGTCTTGATTTATCATGCTTGATGTCAATGGTTGGTTTCTTTGAAATTGAATCTTATTGGCAAGGTGGGTTCACGGAAGATCAAAAGGATTATTATAAGGAACACCGCTTGTCACAAAAAGGGAAACACTTATGGGAACAAATTGATAGATTGTATACCATTGCTAGAAATGTGTGCTCTACTTATAATGTTACTTATTGCTGTGATGAATCTCGTTGCAGAAAGAGGTATAAACACCTCCCTTTCCAATATGAGTATAATGATAATGATACCATATCTTCCTATGCTAAAGGAATTTATGACTTTTATGATGCGGAACAAATTGAAGAATTTATTGCTTGGGAGGGTGCTTTTGAACTTGCTAGTTTGCTTGAAAATATTGATGATTCACCTTATAAGTATGAGGTGTATGGTATACTTAAATTTTGCTTTGATAATTACAAGGATGAAAATGGCTATATTCTTGAATATTTTAATAGATGCTTTCCACAAATGGAAGAGACTGATGCCTTGCAGGATCCTATGGAAGAAGAAATTTATGAACCTGAAATCTCATTAGATGAAAAAGAGGAGAAGAGTGATGAACAAAAGGAGGAAGAATGGATTATCTACCCATGCCTACCTTCTAATGAGAGTAACTCTTTATCCCTTACATTATTTGACTGCCCCCCTTGCTTACTAAAGGAGAATGAATGTTATGTTCCTGAGGTTTCTCTTGAAAATGTTTATAATAAAGCTCTAGTGCTTGTAGATCATGAAGAGCATGCTTTATGTGATAGTTATATTGTTGAGTTTCTTCATGAGGCTACTGAAAATTATTATGAGAGAGGAAAAATATGGTTGTGGAAGTTTTCATGGTATTGAAACACCTCTCTATGTGCTGAAAGTTTTGAAGTTACTCTTGTTTTATCTTCCTATGCCTGTCACTTTGTTATTTGCTTACACGATTCCTATGCATAGGAAGTGGGTTAGACTTAAATGTGTTTTGAATTTGATCCTTGATGCTCTCTTTTACTTCAACTCATATTTCTTATGAGAGCATCCTCTCAAACTTTTATGCCTGAAGATGATAATATGTCTATTATTCTTGGGAGACCTTTTCTTAAATACTGCAGGAGCTATTATTAATTATAATCAAAGGAAGGTGACCTTCAATGTTAATGACAAGGAACACATTGTCTATTTCCTCAAGAAGATTGAAAGTACTTATGGTTTGAATTCAATTGGACATGTTGAGGGTATTCAAGTTGGAGAAATATATTGTCCCATACCAAGAGAAAAATTTGAAACTATTATGATTGGGACCATTGCTATCAAGGTTGAGGTAACATAATCATTAGCGGAATACAAAGTTTTGTCTCATATGAAATTGTTTTGGTAGAAAGACCTGATCAACCTTGTTAACAAAAGGATTTCATTGAACAAAACAATGTTTTCACTATGATTATTTCTGTTTACTTCTATTCTATCCATTCTAGTTTTTGCTCATGCCTAACTTAAAGGCATTAAAGAAAAGTACTTATTGGGAGATAACCCAAAAGTTTTAGATGATTCTTGGAAGTTATTACCTCAGTAATAACCGCTCTTTATCCTTTTTATTTGCTTTTTGTGCCAAGAGTAGCCTCTAACGAGAGAGAAGTAATGATTTGGAAAGTTGCTGTCCCGAAACAGATTTCTGTGCTTCACCGTAAAAATTCGTGTAAAATCTCTGAACGTCCTTTTGAGGCGTCAATTTTTGTGATTCTGCCCCAGGTTGTTATCTAACTTTTGTTAGTTCAACACTTTTCGATTTGAGCAATAGAAGGTCTTCTAAAAAATTCGTCTTTACCTGCTGGTCTGTTTTAACAGATTTCTGCCATTCTCTGCATTTGCTTCTTGTGGGCTCCTTCTTGAGTTTCTTTTGGGGAATTGAGCTTTTTGAGGGAAGTGCTACAGTATCTAGTGTTCTAATGTAAGTTTATTTGGTGTTACAACTGAACCTTAAGACTTATTTATCTTGAGTGCACTAATGTTGCTAATAAAGATTGTGTGAAGTTTTGTATGAAGGAAAATTTCAGGTGTATGGAAGGAATGAGTAATGAGATGAAGGATGGACTAAAGCTCAAGCTTGGGGATGCCACGCGTGTCACCCCAAGAAATATCCAAGAAGTACAAGTGTCAAAGCTTGGGGATGCCCAAGGCATCCCCTTCTTCATCAATAAAAATCTCAGGTTTCTTTCAACCACTTCATTTTTATTGTTTCATGCACAGTTGTGTTGTTCTTGGAGCGTCTTATTTTTCGTTTTCATTTTGGTTTTTAGTTTGCGTGGTTTGCTTAGTTTGCTGAATAAATTGGTTGGACCCCCTCTTTCATGCATTGGTGTTCAAATAGTCTGGTTTGGATTGGAAAAGAGTAGGAAAGCTCATACTTAAGTGGTAAA
This sequence comes from Avena eriantha, assembly GCA_910589775.1. Classification (NCBI taxonomy): domain Eukaryota; kingdom Viridiplantae; phylum Streptophyta; class Magnoliopsida; order Poales; family Poaceae; genus Avena; species Avena eriantha. Next base: position 112,326,576 of record OU342742.1, on the reverse strand, counting down.
GAGAGCTTGTTTTTTACTGTGGCCTATGCTTTGTCATGCCATGCTTGATATTGTTTTGGCTTTATGCTTAGTATTCTTTGCTGTAGCATGACTTGTTATAAACAATTGAGATTGCTTAATGTGCCTTGGATGAATACTGCGTTGTTTTAGCATATTAAGGCATAGTATAGTGGTATTCTCCTTTGATGCTTTATTTGGGTTGACTTGGCACATGCTCACACCATGTTATGACTATCCCAAGTCACCATAAGCCTTTATGGTCCTTTAGTTTTCAACTTGTAGTATCACTTTATGCTTTGATCAATGATGTTTTGTCGCTCTGTATGATTATGGCCATTATTGCTCTCTCGTTTGTCACTCCCTTACTATTGCTAGCCTTCACTTACACTGAGTGTTTTACTCATGTTTCCAACTCCCTTAAACCAAATATTTCCAAAGTGTCCACCATACCTACCTATTAGCATCATTTGCTACTTCCGTGCATATTCAATATGCCTTGTTTCTTCCGAATAAAATGTTTTCTTGTTTTGAGAAAGTTTGTTAGTAAAGCTCTCACGAACTTGATGGCACACTTTATTTCCCGCACTTAATAAACCTGAAACATTGTGAACTCTCCATGAAAGTTATATGCTTGCTAATTATAGGCTGGGGATTAGCAGAACCGTGCTGTCACGGGGAATGCTTTCAACACTTGTAAATATATACCCAGTTGATACCTTGCTCTTTTGTTTGCGGATGTCGTCGGTGTGAAATAAAAGGGGAGCTTGTAAGTCCATGGAGTTATGTATGTGTGTTAGAGAAACGCCTGGGCTGCTGGTCTAATCCATGCTGACATGGTGGAAACCTGCAGCGTAACCATAATGATACCTTTGAAGCATTCTTCATATAAAAAAAGAGAGAGATAGCTATTGAGAAAAAAAAGAGTTTTATGAAAAGATGAAAGAGAGAAAAAAGCACCATTTTCCCATGGTAAATAAGAAGATTGCTGAGATACTCGTTGTCTGCTTGCCTTGTCATTTTGATATGGGGATTCTTCCGTATCATCGGGCAAGGGGTACCCCGTTAGCGGTTCTCAATGATACGCACATACCTACGATGACAAGAACTTACCGGTAACTAAAGTTGAGTAGCATGAGGAGCGGCCCTCGTACTCAAGGGACTTGGGATTTTCAGTTTATAGTCTGTCAAGCATATAATTTAGATTGGACCTCACTTTCACCTTAACCACATTAAAGATGCTTATGATAGGGGCAATGAGAGCTCAAAGCTAATGAGTACCATACTTTCAGCATTTGGAAGCCTTTCAAACTATTCAAAACCTTTTCATTTCCTTGTTGAGTCTCCACTTATTCTTTGAGCACTTTCATGAGAGCATAGTGGCCATTCTTAGTTCTATGTGCATTGTCCCAAGACTTGTTGATTGATGCATACCTTGATATTGCTTGTTTTAAACTATTTGTATCTAGTCACTCTTATAAACTTTGAAGGTGTCCTATGCATTTATGTTTGCTACTCTTTGAGGGACACGATGAATGCCACTTTGCTATGTTTTCTTTATGTGAAACAAACAAACGTCTTGCAAAGCATTGTTATTCATGAATCTTTTGTTTGTGCCTTTTCATGTTGCATCATAGTTTATTTATCTTATTGTTAGAACTCTGTCTTTCATGTTATGATTGAAGTACTGTGATCCCAGCTTTGAGTGTTTTATGAATACTTTGATCAAGTCTTTGATGGTGCATGTCACCTCAAAATTTATTCTTTCTTTTTATCACTTACCTACTCGAGGACGAGCAGGAGTTAAGCTTAGGGATGTTGATACATTGCAAATGTATCCATAATTTTTGATGCTCCATGCTTGGTTTTATCCACTTTCTTGTGTTTTGTCCACACTTTGGAGTACTTTTCATATGATTTCTTGGACTAACCTATTAACAAGAGCCATAGTGCCGGCTGCCTGTTTTCTGCTGTTTTTGGTTCCATGAAAGTCAGAAAATGAATATTCTCGAAATTGGACGGGACAAAAGCCAAAGTGCCTATTTTTCCAGAAGACTCCAGGAGCCAGAATACGAGACGGAGGAGGGCCAAGGGCTGGCCACACCCCCCTAGGCGCGGGCTGGGCCTGGCCGCGCCAGGGCATGGTGTGGTGGCCCCAAGCACCCCCTCGGTCTCCCTCTTCGCCTATAAGAAGCCTTATGACCTAAAAACTTGGGGGAGGGTTCGACGTTTTTTCACGAAAAGTTCTGCTGCGCCGCCGCCACCGAAGGGGAGATTCGGGGGACAAAAAGTCTCTGTTTCGGCACCCTGCCGAGACGGGGAAGTGCCCCCGGAGCCATCTCCATCGATCTTCACCATCATCTCCATCTACCATCCATGTTTCCCCCATCTATGAGTGAGTAATCCCCCGCTGTAGGCTATGGGGATGGTAGGGATTGGATGAGATCGTTCATGTAATGGCATCAGATTGTTAGGGCATGGTGTCTAGTATCTTTTATTAGTGCTTTATGACTTTGTTGCAACTTGTTGTGCTTAATTCTTGTCACTAGGGCCCGAGTGCCATGATTTCAGATCTGAACATGTTATTGATTCATTATGATAGTATTGTTTCTGGTCTTATATACAAGTTGTATACACACGTTATTGTCCGGAACCTATGGCCCCGAAGTGACAGAAATCGGGATAACCGGAAGGGAAAGGCTTTGATGTGAGGATCACATGTGTTCACGGAGTGTTAATGCTTTGCTCCGGTGCTCTATTAAAAGGAGCACCTTAATTGCCAGTAGTTCCCTAGAGGCCCCGCTGCAAACGGGCTGGCAGGACAAAAGATGTTGTAAGTTCTCATTGCGAGCACGTATGACTATATATAGAACGCATGCCTAGGATTGTCTAGTACTTGGGTGCTTTATCTTATTTATCTGCAATTGCCCTATGTTCTGATTGCTATGTGAATTGTCTTGTCCATGCAACGCCCGTCCATCCATTCCTATGCCTAATGCACTCGAATCCCACTGTTTACTGCTTTTGTTACTACTGTCTTTGCTTTGCTACTGCTGTTACTTTGCTATTCCTACTACAAAACTGTTGCTACTGATAAACTGCTGTGAGCAAGATTGTTTCTAGGTGCAGCTAAATTGACAACTCAGTTGTTAAGGCAATAAATATTCTTTGGCTCCCCTTGTGTCGAATCAATAAATTGGGTTTCACTTCCCTCGAAAATACTGTGATACACCCCATATACTTGTGGGTCATCAGTGCAGCACTGGCGGAGAAACCGACTAGACCTTTTTTGAGGGATTACTTTCTACCAACTATCTAATAGAGGTAAAACAGAGACATAACAATAACACAAAATAAAGCAATTATAATGTGAAATGGTATGGCTCTCTTCATGGCGATCTCCATCTCCATGAAGCCTGTAATCCGACTCGTGTCAACTCTTGTCACGTGCCGTCTTACACCATGTAGCCGACTTGTACTCCGACTTGCATGCCATCCGGATTCTCCAAATTACACAGAGAATCCGACACGCAGACCGTTATACAATAAGATGATAGCACCTAGGCTCCAGCTGGCTGACAAAATCCGTGATACACAGATCATGTATGGATTACACACATCACATGCACATAAGCCATACCATTCACAACATCATCCAGCAAAAACAGGTTATGCATAGATATGATATCTACCGGCGTTGTGAAACTCGCAACGACATCTAAGGCGCTACGACAGGGCGAAGCCGGCGGTCCCGCTAGCCGAATAGCGGGTGGGGATCGAAGGGGCATCGCCCCTCGCGGGTTCCGGACATGGATTTCGTCATTGGATAAAACAATTTTACCCAAATCCGATTCGGACTCCGATTCAATCAAACCCTTTGATCTTCGATCACCGCATCCCGGTTTACGTGTCATAGTCTACCCCGATGGCGGAAACCGATCGGTAGGGGTATGTCGTTCCACGACCTTATCAGTTAGATCACGGAAACCAGATCATCCATTCCCCCGAGCACAGTTGATCCAATCAACTTTGTACAAAACCGATCTATCTCATAGATCGACCGCCAAAACTGCAATTAGATCCAATCTAACGCCAACCGCATATCACATATGCGTGATCTCGAGCCTAAAACCAAAAGCTAACGCTCTGATACCACTGTTGGGCCACGTAGAGATAAACAAAACTTTTTCCCTACGCGGTGATCCCAAGATCCAGCTCAGGTAGAAGGCCACGAGGATTGCCACTAGACGCGCAGTTGCGGAATTGATGAAGCATGTCGCTTGATGCAGTGTAGTCCTCGCGATCCGTTCCGGTTCCACGATCCACGATCCGTTCTTTCTTCACGATCATCGAAGTGCTGAACGTACAGCACCTCCGCCAGTATCCACACGTACGAGGAGGAGCGCCGACGATGGACTGCTAGGTCCGGTACGGTGGCGACAGGACGGACTGGGGCTAGGGTTTCCAACACATGGAGTGACCTAACCTTGTGCTCTAAGCACGTGCGCCCCAGCTTATATAGGGAGTGAAAGTGGGCTCCACTCACTTGTGGCCCATTCACTAAAAGGCCTATATTAGCCATTGCAAGTCTCACTTGCTGACTAAGTCCATGTATCTATTTGGGTCCAACCCAAATAGGTTTGGGTCTAACCCAAACTTGCTCCCGCTCTTAAGTGTGTGACCCGATAGGCTCATGGTAACCCGGACACGATTCCGAGTCTCACTCGTGATCGATCAGTTGGTAGCGGCTCCTAGCAGAACGTGCCAACTCCCAAGTACCAATAAGTCATGACGACATACCTTTCCAATGCGAATTTCGTCTGAGTCCCTTTTGCCTCACGATATACCTTGTCGGACTATAGGCGAATGATCATCATCCCTTAAATAGTCCGACTCTCTTTCTCGATCCGAGATAAGTGATTCATCTGACTAACTCTTAGTCGGTTGCCTCGGTTAACACTTAACCGTGACACGCATGGACATGCTTTCCGAATCATATCTTCCGAGAGGGCCCAGAGAATATCTCTCCAGATGGAGGGGCAAAATCCCGTCTTGGTTATTCACATCACGCAGCTTGATTCTCAGTCGATCCGAACTCCGCCTTTATAACTGTCCAGTGACGGAACAATGTTTGACAGAACCTAAGTCGGAGATCCTCAACTCGGATTGTGCAATAACCTCAGGTCTAAGGATTACATTGATCGAGACATGCAAATGCCGACTTGTTCGTTGCATCTCAATATGGGTCAGTCTGACTCGCTAAACTCTTTAGCCGAATCCGTGTAAGTCAGAATAGCATCTCCATGCCCATGACAAGTGGAACCTAGTCATTTTCCGACTTTCACATTGGTCTAAGTTGTGTGTTCGGCACAACCTCAATAACCAAGGACGATTAGTATGAACAACATGAATATGTAGTTCCACAATCGAATCACATATTCAATGATATATATCAGTAGTTCATACATGGACCATAACCTTATGAATACACAGGAATAACATCATACATGATTGCCTCTAGGGCATATTCCCAACAGAATTGCACTTGAGGAAGAGAGAGTGGCCAAGGAGAATAAGATCGAAGAACAACGGCTTGCAATTGAGGCGGCCAAGTTGGCAAGGGAGAAGGAGGATGCCGACCGCGCTATCATATTCATGAATATAAGGAACATGGATGAAACAACTAGGATCTATTGGGAGCACACTCGTGTGAAGACCTTGTCCCCAAATTGGTGGTGGCTGAGGTGGTGACGAATTCCACAACATAGACTTCAAATGTTGTGCTTTTGGATCATGTGGCCCTTTTTTGTATGATCCATATGTGTTTGAATTTCGTAGTGTAACATTAACTAATAGCTTAATCCTGGTGAATGACCCGCTTGATGAAAGTCATTCTCGCTCTTGCTATTTCAGCCATTTGATCTACACCTGAAAACGATATGAACCGACCCTTTCGTCTGGTGGGTGGAAGTTTGGTTACTTTGACCTTTATCTGTTTAGTGGCTAGCATTGGACCCATTCTACTAGAAGTGCAATAATTTACCGATACATGTAGATTTTAAACCAGTAAAAAACACTCTCATCGTGATACTTCCTCATCATCCTAGACAATCGAAAGATCGATGAATCCCCATCGTATATGCCGACATTGCCCCTCCACCTCTGTTACTTCGCCTCAATCACTGCCTCGCCACACCATCACACGGATCGCGGAAGCACAATGCGGTTTCAACTGATCGAGACAGTGGCACGTCGGAGCTGGCAGGCAGCGAGAGCGCCAGAAGTAGCATCACCACTCGCACAGGCAGTGGTGCCTCAAGGGGCGTGTTAGATGGCTCTACCAGTTTCCTCCTCAGCGTCCTGCCTCCCTGTGCCAAAAGTAGCATCGCGACCCGCGCTGGCAGATCCACCAACGACGAAAACAGTCGTCGAGATCAACTTGGAAGATTTCTCACTCCCCTGTGATCATGTACTTCTAGATGCAGTTTCATATCCTCCTGCCTACCTGCTCGCCATCCCCACAAGGCCACACCAGCTCACATCCGACTGCCCGCGGATGCTGATATAGTGTAATTAAGGAGACAATGCAATTCACCCGTGACCTGTAATTTTGTATGACCAATTAGGTTGACTATGCCATCTCTGATTCTTTATGCTTACATTTATTATTTTATTCTCAATTGTGCAGTGAGTCAGAGACTTGAGAAAATATATATTTCATACAACTCTTTGTCCGTGTTGTATAGTGAGTAAAAATTATCAATTAGCTCGTGAATTTCCGGTTTTATCGTGTTTCGGTTATTTGATTAGCTGTTGCTTCTTGCTTAAATGCCCTCGTGCAGCTAGCAAGATTTTTTAAGAAACGAAATAGAAACTACTCCCTCCTTGCTATAATAGATTTTTAAAAAGTCAAACTTTATCAATTTTGACTAAGTTTATTGAGTAAATTGTCTACTTATATGTTGCTGAATGAATATCATACCAAAATATACATTATTATGAATTATGTGGTATTAATTTGGTATTATAAATGTTGATACTCTTTTCTACATACTTGGTCAAAATCTACATTGTTTGACTTTAAAAAAAATGCAATATATTTTGGGCATACTATAGGTACCGGAACCGCCGGCTCCAAACAAGATACAATGTGAAAAATTGCCACCACCATATCGTCTGCACACTTGCGCCATGAATTGAAAAAAACACCTGACAAACTGAGAAAATACCATCGCCCATGTCTCTTGTGCATCTCCTGAAAAAGTAGGTAGATTAGGCCGCCCGCAGTTTTGCAATTACGTACTCTGTGAAGCTGAAACAACACATTCAAACTCGATCAAACCACCGATACTGTATAGCAGTAGTCGCGTTGAGCAAGATCATTAGGCAGGCGGCGCGGCAAAGCGTGCATACATGTCTAGTATTGAACATTCTCATGTGATGTTTGAAAGATTTGAAATTTGAACTAAAAAAATTGGGGAGTTAAATTTAGAGGTTCGGACCGGGGACGCCGCCCTTTAGATGAGAATTTTTTTGCTCATCTAGGATAGGGGCGCTTTTGCGCGGCTAGCCGATGTGGGTTCGGCTAGAGATGCTCTAATGAAGCTACAAGGTAGAGGATCCTCCACCTTTTCCCATTTTAAAAAGTGTTGGTCCTTGTATTCAAATTCGGAAAGAGTATTTTGTATTCGGAACCCCCTTGAGCACTGGGGTCTGCGTTTCACCGAAACATCTTAGGTTTTTGGGTTTTCCATCCGGAAAACAACAAATTATAGAAGGGAAAAAAATATCAGAAGCATTTTCCCTTGCATTAGAGCATCTCCACTCGTTGGCCGTTCACAAGCCGAAATCCGGACCTAAATAACGCCGGACGGAGGAAGGTTTCGGCCTAGGAATGGCCGATTTCCCACTCGCGTTCCCAGGCCGAGTTCCCAGGTCGGCGTGTTTTCGCCTAAATTTGGCTCAAATTGGTCAAGTTTTCGGCATATTTCGGCATAATACGAATATAGAGCAATGTTCGGCATAGTTCTGGATGTAATTAATCATAGTTCAGTGTAAAATTAAACATAGTTCAGCGAACAATGAAAATACAACATATTTCGGCCTAGTTCGGCCAGATTCATGCTATGTGTTTCTCCTGTGTATCCATAGGTGCTCAACCAGATCATCCTGCAGCTGTTGATGCACGACTGGGTCTCGAATCTCCTGACGCATGGCGATGAAGGCAAGCACAGGTTGGCAGCACCTGGTGATCAGGCTGTGCAAGAGGTCCTTGTCTGTAGTATGGCTCGTTCTGCTCGACCAAACTCACTAGGTCCTTCCTCTCATCCTCAATGATCATGTTGTGCAAGGTCACACAACAGTTCATCACTTCCCACATCTGATCTTTCGACTAGGTCATTGCACGGAACCGAACAACTGCAAACCTTTGTTGGAGCACACCAAATTTCCGCTCCACATCCTTCCTACAAGCTTTCTATTCATTGGCATACTAAGCATGCTTGGGGAGTATCGGGCTTGAGATAGTCTTCACAAATGTTGGCCATCTTGGATAGATGCCATCTGCAAGATAGTATCCCTTGTTGTGCCCATTAATCTCAAAGTCCACGGGGGGAGCATGACCCTCAACAAGCTTGGCAAAGACATTTGAGAAGTTGAGAACATTGATGTCGTTGTTCGATCCTGTCATGCCAAAGAAGGAGTGCTAGATCCAAAGATCATGTGTAGCGACTGCCTCAAGTATCATAGTGCAGCCTCTTTTGTGGTCTTTATACATCCCCTGCTTGCAAATAGACAGTTCTTCCAGTGCCAATACATGCAGTCTATGCTTCCAAGCATCCTAGGGAATCCTCTTCTTTCATTGACTGTGAGGATCCGAGAAGTGTCTTTAGCAGTGGGTGTTCTCAAGTATTCTGGCCCAAACACTGCAGCCACCGCCCTGCAGAACCGGTACAAGCAATCGATGATGGTGGACTCAGCCATGCGAAGATAGTCATCAGCACTGTCACCTGGCGCTCCGTATGCAAGCAATCTCATCGCCACTGTGCACTTTTGTAGTGAGGAAGACCCAACCATGCCAGTGCAGTCTTTCTTGCACACGAAATAGGGGTCGAATTCCCGGACGGCGTGCACGATCTCGAGGAAGATCTTTCGGCTCATCCTGAAACGGCGCCAAAACACGACCTCTTCGTGGAGCGGCTCGTCGGCGAAGTAGTCGGCGTACAGCATGCAGTAGCCCTCCGCCCTCTGCCTTGCTTTGCACTTCCGGCGACCCATCCCCGAGCCTCCACGCTTCGGCGTTGCAGTCTGCATGTACAGCCGTGCCAGAGAGGCGAGGATTTGCACGTGCTCTACATCTTCGGTGGCTACGGCGTTCTCTTCCTCCAGCAACACGGTGAACAGCTCTTCGTCATCGGAGTCCATGACCGAACAGGCCAATTGTCGAACACTTGGCAGGCGAGGTGGTGGGAGCTAGAAGCGTGGCCGAACTACGGCAAAGGAGGAGTGGCGAAGGTGGCCTAGGCTGCAGGGGGAAGTTGCGGCGGTGGCAGCGGACCATCTACAAGCACGAGTTCGGCTTGAACCGGCGGAGCTTCGCCGGCGCAAGCATGGCGACGAGGCAGCTGGAGGGAATCCTTCGCCGCGGAAGAGGCGACTGGTGGTGGGAAATGGGATGTCTCGCCGACAGGACTAACCCACCCTCGTTTTCTCTCCATCCGGTGTTCCCAGGCCATTCCTGGCGCCTCGGGTTCGGCCTGTGAACGCCGAACCAATTGTGGATCAAATTCAGATAAAACCGACGTCTTAAAAACGTGATTAGGTGAAATTTTGCCGTCCGGACGAAAAATAGACACCGAGAACGCCTTCCTGAAACGAGAGTGGAGATGCTGTTACCCGGGCCGCTGGTCGCCGTTACCGAAGGCGTGACGATTCTCTCGTTCAGGGAGAGCCACAAGCTACCCAGCACCACAGTACCATGTCGCCGTCCTTCTTCCGTCCACGCAAGCAACCAGGCGACTCCAAGCGCTCTCTCAGCCACGCCTCCTCCTCACCTCGCCCCCACCGTAGAGGCCGCGCGCGGGGGAAAGAACCGGGAGTAAGAAAAATCCTCCCTGGTTGGTAGAATCTAGAAGTGGCAGGGGGCACCATGGGGATACTGCTGGTTTCCGGGAGATTCTTGGCGCGACGGCCTTCCCTCGCGCTCGCCCCTCGCTGCTCCGGAGGCTCCCCGGACAAGCGCGGCAGGGACGAAGGTATGAGCTGCTCACTGTCTACTACTAGTAGCTGTTGTGTCCCGCGAAGCTCCCATTAGGTGTTTGATGAAATGCCGCTGTTGATTGCTGGTTTAGTGCTGCGGTTAGTCTGACGGTGCTTTGTGGTGTAGTGTCATTCCTCAAGAATATCATAGTGTTAGGCCGGTCCTTGGTCAGATATTCAAAACATTGCTTTTGCTTTAGTGGTTCAGATATGATCTGCCTACTGGATCATGCAGAACAGTGAAATGCCTAGTTTCAAGTGCTAAGATCAGAAGCCACTGCAGTGTTTGATTCCTTTTATTCAAGCGAAGTATATGTTTTTATTTCATGCGTGCACTCGCAGGCCCACTGTAAATTCACAACTGGGTGTCTGGGTCTGTCTGATGATCTGGGTTAGAGATAAAAGAAATGACGTTATTGTTGTGCAGAGATCGTTTATTGATTTAGAAACTGATTCTCGGTACAACATCTTCATCTATTTGCGCCCTTCTCGAAATGAGTGACAGTGGAACGATTGCGTATCCATTTTTGCAAGAACACCAAACTGTAGTCTCTGATCAAGCCGTTTTGTACTGCATCATCGGTATTTGGTATGTCACAACATTCCTTCACCGTGATAAGCAGCAAATCATTACAAAATGCCAGCATATGCCTTGATTTGAACACCGAAATGGAGATTACAAAGTTTCTGCTTTCGTAAGAAATATTACATCTGGGGTTACGTTATCCCTGCTCTTTATGTGAAAGGAATCACCACCCTCTAGCTTTGTTGGACAATAGTACTGGAGTTTATTGAGGGTAATTATTTTGAAGTGATTCACATGTTTTTTTGACAATGCCTATTACCACATAACTCATTACGCATATAAAACCTTGGACCGTAGTGGTTAGTCCACCTGTCTAAGTTTTCAACAGAGCATGTTTTTTTCTCTCGAAATGGGAGCGATGCCCCGGCCTCTGCATCAAGAGAGCATGTTACATGTAGTAAATTCGTAATAGAAGCAGACTTGTGAAGCCACTTGAGAGAAAGGAACTTCCTAAACAATCATATGGACTTAATATTATTCAACCTCTTCTTAAGTATTAACAGAACACCATATAACTACTTGCTTAACTGATTTTCCTGAGCAATTTATGGATTTGATATGTGATGCTGTTTTTTTATAACTGGAAATTGTTAGTCCGTGAGTGGGATTGATGCAAAAGGGATAGGAACATCGAGCGTGAGATTCAAATGTTTCAAAAAAAATCAAAAAATTGTATGGATGTAGCCAATTAGGTGTTCTATCAGTGTGTAAACTTTCATCTCAAGATACCTTGTATTTTCAGCAAAGAAGGCAAATTGAGTTTGTGTCGCCGATGAACAGTACACTAAAGTGCAGATTTCGCCTTTTTGTGTCATTTTGTTCTTTTTTCTGAGCCCAAAATACGTAGTATTTCGAGGTGGAAATCTACACACTAGTAGAATACATGGTTAGCTATGTGCAGGGTTTTTTCAGAATATTTTGAAACATTAAATTCAAATTTTCCAAGTTTGAAAAAATAAAAAGCATAAAGGGCTATGTTGGGCCCGGGTTTCATTAGGGCTATTTCTAGGAACATCTCACTTTTCAACGATAAAATTATGTGTTGTCGATTTGTGCATACGATGAAAACATATTTGTAGCATGAATCATTTCCCTGGTTTACTTGTCAGGTGACACATCGTCCACAGACTGGGACAAGGCTTGGTCTACGTTTAAGAAGAAAGGGAAGAAGACTCTATTTTCGGAGTTCTCACCGAACAAATATGTGACCTGGAACCCGCGGCGCAGTGAGTATCCATTGTCAGAAGAGGTCGATCCAATCAAAAGAGCTGAGAGGTCTAACTTGATGCTATGGACAAGTCCAAGATTTACCTTGGTAGGGGCGATCATCATCGTCTTGGCATTGCTAATCTATACAATCCTTGTGCCAGCCAAGTAACTGTTCAAGTGAGGTAGGAGGTGAGCTGTAGGCCAAATATTTCTACCTGTAAGTCTATATTGTACATTTAGCTTGTAATATACCAGCTATAGCATGCACATGTATTGCTTCGACCGCATTCTAACAGATGGTAATAGAGCATCCCTTTCGCTTGAATAGTTTTCTTGATTTGTGCATCAATCGAGCCATTTTCTATCTTCCACTATGACCAAGAAATAAGGTCACATGGAATAATATGTTGATTGGTTTACACGACTATGCTCTTGGTGTGTGTTTTTCATAGTTCTCGCTTCGCAGTAACTTCAGTTGTGATCATCTAATGTTAGTTGTATTAATCTGTGAGGTGGTTTGTAGTGTTGGTAACGCTTGAGCATTGAGCAAGTGGACATGTGCGAAGCATCTAGTATAACCTGATGTAGCCTCTGAGAAGCACGTTTTCATCACAGGTAAACTCAAGTCAAAAGGACAGTTCATTAGCTTCATATAATAGTAAGCACTAGATAAGCACGAATCTTTCTTAGATGTAAAGCAGTTTAACTAACCTTATTATTCGCTGTCCCTAAATAATTAGCCTTTGTTGCTTACATTGGAGGCACCAGAACAGTTTGTCTGCAACTCTTGGATGGAAAACAATATAGCTAAACATGATCAGGAGTCAGGACCATCTCATGTTGCCTTCAAGACTTGGTCGTTACAGCTGTATTCAGCATCTTGGAACAAGTCAGAGAACGTGTTTTCTTCTTTCCCTCTGAAATTGGACTTCTTTTAATCCTTTAGGCTGGTCATAGTGGGGAGTAACTTAGAGTAGTAACATGCATATGTTACTAGTCTAAGTTACTACGTCCATAGTGGAAAATAACATATGCGTGGTATCATGTAAAGCCTCATTTATTGCAATGTAGACTCATTTTGTCTTGAAATGTGTGATGTTATGGTAACATAGCTAGTTATCACAAGACTCTCTCTCATCATTTAATTGCATGTCATGTCATCTAAATGCTTAGTTGGCAATACATGTAGAACTATGTTACTATCCAAGTTACTCCCACTATGACTAGCCTTAGACTTTGAACTATGTGGCTAAGTTTTCCCTCTCCTATGAGTTGTGGCAGTACTGCTGGTCTAATGCTAAGTGTCTAAAATGGCAAATTAGCATTAATTAATATAATTAGCAGATTGTTCAGAACTTCTGCAGTTGTTTTTGTGTAGGTATAAACGAACTTCCAGAAATAAAGATTAATGCTGGTTTACGTTTCAGAAAAGTAACATCAGAAATTAACTGTTGATTGCAGTAATAATTAATATCTGCCTGCTCCTTCTTGTTTTTGTTACCGATATACATATATTGCCTTAGATTCCAGACAGGTCTGAAATCTGAACAGAAAAGGTGTCCACATCGAGAGAGCAAAGACTTTTTCTCAATGCGAACAGAATATAGATCGGTCGCAAGGCCGGCGTGGACTTCATTCAAGTCAACTGCTCCCCCTCCCTGGACGTTCTAATTATTTTTTCTTGCACGTCCATCTGCTGCTGGCTGCTGTTGTATTTTAGTTCACTGATTGTGCATTATTGCACAGCTTCTCCTGTAGATTTGCTTATTCTATGTCTTGTTTTTTGGACAATTGCAACGTCGATGGCCAACAGAGAACCTGACCTGCTTAGTTTAAATAGTGAACGATCCGATGCTGAAAGTCGTGATCCAGGAAATCTCCATTTTCTTCTCGTCTTCATGCCTGGCGCCGGTGGCCATGGGCAGGTTGATGGTTAAACTATCCACGCTCACCATTGGCAGCAGGTCGACCGTGGCGCAGTTTTGTGCATCAGTCCAGCTGGAGCTCCAGAGGCTGTCCAATTAGTACTACCAGATTCCAGCATTTTCTTCAGACAGGATCCTGCACTGAGCCAACCCAAAACACCAAGCTGTTTTTCTAACCAAAGCTTGCTTGCTGGTGAGTTATATGCCAGGCTGGAGGCTGGAGCTACTGTAATAACAGCGGTTAAGTTAACCAGGCTGGTGTGTTTTGAAATTAGGTCTCCATTTCGAAGGTAGCCTATCGGGAAAGCTTGCCAGCTGAGGTGCAGTCTGAAACATCGCAGGAAGAACAGTGACACATGTCAAGGTTCAGAGAGAGGGAAAAATGACAGCGGTTCGCTCCTTCAGAATCAGAGATGCAGACCCAAGTAGGACCAAGAGGTTCTAGAAGAGTCCATGGGCAGCTGCTTCTTGCACCCCAAGGAACCTTGGTCCCCACTCTTCCCAGCACCCTTGGGGCATTCGCTGCTTATAAAAGGGTTGAACCGCCCGTCACTCCCCTCACATCAGTCACACAAACACACAACAGACACCTCACACCCTTCTCTCCATCCTGCCTATCTTCTTGCGCAAGAAGGTGCCAGAAGCACAAGCAGCAGCAACAATGGAGCGGCAGTGCGAAGCGCGGCGGCCATTGCCGAGGCGCGGGCAGGTGAAGGCGACCATATTCGCCAGCCTCTTCCCGTGCCTCGTCCGCAAGGCGGCCAAAGGCGGCGAGCGCAAGGAAGGCAAGACCAAGCCCAAGGGGGGCAGCGTCGCTGGCCGGCGCGTCGTGCCCGGTGGTTGATCCAGCTTGCCCGGGGTAAAGGAAGAAGATATAAAGTCTGAAGAAAAATCAAGAGCTGGGATCTCTCCGGTCCCCGATGGAAATCGATGCAGGTCCGGTTCTTCTTGAGCCCGAAGCTGAAGATTTCTTGGACGCGGAACAGGGGTGGACGGTAGGGGGTTGGGTACGCCCGTGGTGGTCTGTACTGTAGGATTCCGGTGGGGCGACCGGAATCCGTGGTCTTAGCAGTAGTAATTTATTGTCGGGTTTGGGAGTGTTTCTTGGTTGAACTTAGCCGTTCGGTGGTGAATTTCTGGGCTTGTACTGTTGGTGTGTAGTCTTGTTTCTTGGCTTGAATAAGATATCTGCATCTCCGTCGCAGAGTTGGGCATTTCTTCTGTAACCTGTCGCAGAGCAGGTGATTGAACAATCTCGTTCCCTGCATCTTCGTCCCCATTCCTTCCCTGTATCTGCGTTTGTTCTTTGATTGGACATCGCCATTCCGTGGTGGATTTCCGGGGGGCTTGTACCGCTGGTGTGTAATCCGGTTTATTTGTTTGAATAAGATCTCTGCATCTCCGTCGGAGAATACTGAATTTCACCTGTCACAGAATACGAGTCGATTGAACAAATCTCGCTCTCTCCATCTCCGTCGCAGTGTAGTAGTACTACATTCATTGAACTCTTGATTGAATAAGTGTTTCTTTGCTAGTATGATTGACTGAACAGGGATTCTTGATACTCTTAAATTTCGTAGGCTGTGTTGTTGGTGCACATGGAAAAATATTGCTGTTTTTTCTTTCTCGTATTCTTGAGGCGTGGTTGGAGTTTACTCTCGCAGTCTTGCTCTTGCTCTCGCTCTTGCGTCACCTCTACGTGCATACAACACGTCAGCATGTACAGTGGCAGCAAATCGAGGTGCTTCGCCGCGAAGGCTTCTCCTGCAAGCTGTACCTGGGCCCGCCGTCAGCATCATCCACAAATTTGCTTACGGAAACCTAGAAAGCGCCGAGGCTTTTGCTGTCCCACCGGCCGATCCCGGCGAGGAAAAAGCAGAGGCGGGAGGAGGGAGATTCTTGGCGTGGGGCGCTTTTCTGCGCCGATCCATCTCCGTGAGGAGCACGTTGGTCGTTAGCAAGCACGTGGTGCATTGTTTTGAGCCGTCGATGGTTGTAGCCACTAGCCAGTAGAAGCCGACGATCATTGCGGAGGCGGCCCTATATTGCACCGAGATCAAAAGCAACGACGTGACCAGAGGTTCTGAACCTAGTAGTATGCCGAAGGTGTCGCTGGTTTCGTCACATACAGATACAGCGACGCGCCTGGAACGGGACGGCCGTGTGTTTTCAGATCACGCGGTCGCGATGTTTCGCGCCTGACTAACCAAAGGCAAAGAACGGCACTACGGTCCGATGCACTGTCTGTGCGTCACACACACGGCATTCGGTAGCCTTCTTGGGATCGCGTGTGTCTGAATGTGAACACTGGACACAAGATTGGTCGCGCGGTCATGTGGAATTCAGGTCAGCTGTTCCCTGGACGCCCAAACAAGATTTGTTCCGACACCTCTGTCCTGTCCATCTGCTGCCCCTACTTTGGTACGTACACACTGATTGTGCATCGTCGCGTAGCTGGACCTGCAGGGTTGCTTATCTTTTATGCCTTGTGTTTTGTGGACAACTGCAACACCTATTATGGTTGCCTAACAGAGAACCTGACCTCCATAATTTAAACGCTGGCCGACTCTCTAAAGTCAAGATTCTGATCGCGGAGAATCTCAACTTTCTTCTCTCGCTCGCTCATGTCTGGAGCATGGCCGTGCCTGACTAGTTTCGTGATTAAATTATGTACGCACACCATTAGCACAGACATGGAAGTAGATAACATCAAACTTTTTATATATCAGGCCAGCTGGGATGTTTTATCATAGCAAAACAAAACACAAGAATTCATGGTCATTTACGGATGATTGCTAGTACTGCCTACTGTATTGAGTAGTGGCTAATAGTAGAAACTGCGAAGGTGGCGTCATGCAGTCAGAAGCATAGGTAGTATACAGTACCACAGTAGTGTGTACTGTCTTCTTGAGTCGGAGACAAAAAAAACTGAAAGTGACTCGATCAAGATTGATCTTTGCAAGGTGCAAACCCAAAATGTTCCACAAGAGTTCAAACTCTGAAGCATTAGCAGGTTGTACCCCGCGAAATGGCCGGATGCACCCTCCACCTTCTACCCCAGGGAACCTTGGCTCCCACTCTTTCCCAATTACCCACCCAGAGCTGCTTATAAAGGACACAAAGCTTTGTGTGGTGTCAGACGGTCAGTCCTCTAGCATCGCACACAAACTTCTTGCAAGATCTTGTCTCAAGCGCCAGCGTTAGCTCCCTGAGCAAGAAGCTGCCATCAGAAGCGGACCCACACAGCAGCAGCAATGGAGCGGCAGCGCGACGCGAGGCGGCCGTTGCCGAGGCGCGGGCAGGTGAAGGCGACCATATTCGCGAGACTGTTCCGGTGCCTCGTCCCCAAGGCAGAGCGGAAGGAAGGGAAGCACAAGGGCACCGGCCGCCGCGTCGTGCCCCGTGGTTGATCCGGGCGTGGTAAGGGGAGTAGATTTAAAACCTTAGCAAGAGCCAAGAAGCAAGAACCACGATCAAGAGTTAGGATTTCTCGGATCTGGAAAGGTTCTTCTGTAGTTCTGGTTGTTGGTCTTGTCTAAAGCTGTCTCTTAGACTCTGCGAGAGAGAGGGACTGTTCGGAATGTGGGATATGTAAAACTTTTCTGATAGCGTGAAATTCTGTCTTCAGAACAGCGCTAGTAGGATACAGTGTTGGTTTTGGGTGCACTTCGATCATTGCCGCTTTGAGCTACTACTACCGTTGGATTTCTGCTTCATACAAGTGTCTGAACTGTACTTCGGTTTCTGCACTCGAATAAGCTCTCTGCTTCTATGTGGCAGAGTTACGGGTGTGTTCGGTTCTAGAACCGAAGGGGGCGGAACGGAATGGTTCCATTCTGATGTCACGGAACGGTTTCGATCTCATGTTCGGTTTTAAAAAAATCGAGAAACGGAACGATTCTGTTTTTTTTTGTTCGGTTGGTGGAATCATAGAACGAAACAAGAAGCAAAATACGGCTAAATATTGCATTGATTTGAGTCTAAATTTAATCAGAGTCAAAATCGGAGATCAAAATCAGAGGAAAAGTCGTTGCTGCCGGCGACGCAAAATTGGAGTGCCAACCACGTGTGGACGCCCTGGCCGCGCATGCTTGGCCACCGCCGCCACCAGGCCTGCTTCATTGTGCCAGCTTGGGCACCGCTGCCGCCGAGCTTGCTTCATTGCGCCTGCGCGTGTTTGGCCACCGCCACCGCCGGGCCTGCTTCACTGCGCCAGCGCGTGCTACGCCCGCCGCCGTTGCCCCTGCTTCGCTGCGCCGCCGCGTGCTTGGACGCCCCGTCCGCCGCCAGGCCTGCTTCGGTGCGCCGCCGCCTTGTCTCGCGCCTCCATCACCCACGCGTGCTTGGCCGCCGTCGCTGCTGGGCCTGCTTCACCACGCGGTCGCCGCCGGGCCTGCTTGGTCGTGTGCGCTGCCCGCGAGTGCTTCGCTGTGCCGTCCCAGGTTAGGCAGAGAGAGGATAATTAGTTTTCGGGTTAGCCATCCATTCCTCCAGGTCCGGCCGATTCGGTCGGACGAGTCAATACCGCATCTGAGAGGAATATTCCATTCCGGAGAACTGGTTGGTTCCATCCCGTCTGTCCAACCGAACACAAGAAAGGACGCTAGGTACGGAACGGATCGGTTCCGTTCCACTGGATTCTGAAACCGAACACACCCGTACCTTGGTCGATGGAATAGAACCCTCTAAAGCTCTACGATGGCTATGTTTTTTTCACTTTAGTATAGTAGTTTTTTATTAGTGCACGTGCAAGATTTGTGCCCTGGTTTTTTTGCCAAATTTGGCTGCGACATTGCTCCTCTGTCTGGAGCCATTTCACGTTTCCAACATTTCGGAGGGGCTTGGCGCAACAAAATTTCAGACTAACTACGGACTAAATTCCAAATTTTGGTCCAAACTCCATGCAATTTGTTCGAGATTCATATAGGCGTACGGTGAGACCTTGTAACACAGACTGGGTCATGCTGAAATCTACTAGCAGCTTTCGAATGTGAGTCTTCTCTGCGAGTTGTATGTGGGTGGTGCCTTTGCATTGGCATTGCACCATCGAATTTTTTTTACTAGTAGGAAAAAGCGAGAAAGCGGTGACATGCTGCACTTTTCCTCCGGGTGTCCCGTCACGTTCATCATTAACGTTTTAGTGCAGAGCGATGGTCGGTTTGGATTGGATTTAATGGGATGTGAAATCAGTGGAATCAAATCAGGTGTTGACAGCTACCGTTCCCGCGCTTCCCTCCTAGTTTCACTTGAAAGATTCGCTTGCGACTTGGAGACGAATTCCCTCAAGACACGAATGCCATTTTAGGATCGGATACACTGCACAAGACTGGAGTAATTTGATTGCTTTCTCACGACTGACGACAGTCTCTCCTCCACGAGATAGCTAGTGAGCGTCGTGATCCAAAGCTGGGCCCCGCCTCGCTGGCCGCCCGTTCACATTGTTCGTGGCCCCAAGCTGGAAGCCTTTCTTTCCGTTTGGAAGATGGCTCCATCGACGCCTTCACAGCTAAGAAAGCCACATACGTGAATCTATTGTCATCATCCACGTCGATGTACCCGGACAGTTCATTAATCTTCTTGTACAAATTGCCAATGTGCCAGGCTTCTGGCGGGATGTCAATGTCCTTGACAGCTTTGCTTCGGAGCAGACGGCGCCACGGAGGGATGAGCATCTAGCACGTCTTTTAAAACGGTTAAACCCGTAAAATAACAGACGGTTTACCATTTTGGTCGAGAAAAGTGAATAGAACAAACCCTTATATCGGTCAAACCCGTAAAAGTTTTTACAAGGCATCATATTTGAAACCCCTGAATCCATATATTTTCAGTTTTGGACGAAAATTTACAGGGCATCTTAAACCGGTCAAACCTGTCCAACCGCCATAACCGTCACCGAAAAGAGGGACCGTCACCCTCAAACTCGCCGGAATTCGGTCAAATCCCCCTGAGTATGTCGCTGTCAATTTCACGCTGCTCATCTCGGAACGGACCAATTTTGGGCCAAATCGCCGAAGACTGCGACGGCGGTGGCCCTGGCGGCCGGCATGTCGACCTCGCGCACGGGGATGGCTTGCGTCATGGGACGGGGCCGGGCTCCAACGACTTCCTTGCGACCTGGGTCTGGGCTAGGCCAATGGGGCTGTGACCTGCTCACGCGTGACGGTGGCTAGGCTGGCTGTTGTGCACGTCCAGGCGGCGGCTGGGACGGGCGGGTGGCGGCGGGGTCTAATACATTGCGAATGTATCTATAATTTTTGATGTTCCATGCTTAGTTTTATCCACTTTCTTGTGTTTTGTTCCAACTTTGGAGTACTTTTCTTATGATTTCTTGGACTAACCTATTAACAAGAGCCACAGTGCCAGCTGCCTGTTTTCTGCTGTTTTTGGTTCCAGAAAAGTCAGAAAATGAATGTTCTCGGAATTGGACAAGACAAAAGCCAAAGTGCCTATTTTTTCGGAATTCATCAAGTGCCAGAATACGAGACGGAGAGGGGCCAGACGCCGGCCACACCACCTGGCCGCGCGGCCAGGCTTGGCCCGCGCCAGGGGGTGGTGTGGCCAGCCCAGGCACCCCCTCGGCCTCCCCTTTCGACTATAAGATGTCCTCGGGACGTAAATCCTAAGGACCCGATCAAAAAACCACGAAAGAGTCTGTAGCCGCCGTCATCTCCATCCTAGATCGGGAGGGATCTAAAGCTCTTCCCGGCACCCTGCCGGAGAGGGGAATTCACCCTGGAGGCCTTCTTCATCACCATGCAAGCCTCCGGTGTGATGCGTGAGTAGTTCATCCTTGGACTACGGATCCATGTAGTAGCTAGATGGCTGGTTCTCCTCTTTGTGCTTTCATGTCTAGATCTTGTGAGCTCCGTTCATGATCAAGATCATCTATTTGTAATTCTGCATGTTGTGTTTGCGGGGATCCGATGGATATTGAGATGCTATTTCAGATTGATTATTGATTCTATCATGTCTTTGTTATTTGTGATCTTGCATGCTTTCCGTTGTTAGTAGCTATCTTGGCCAAGTAGATGCTAGCAACTCGAAGAGTTAGTATTTATGCTCGATAGTGGGTTCATGCCTCTGGTAATCTGGGGAAGTGACAAAAATCTCTAAGGTACTAGATGTGTTCTTGCTAATAGGGAGAAAACAACAATCCTTTGTTCATAGAACAATCGCATTGTTTACTTTACACACAGTTCATAAAGCAATAATCTGTTGCTTGCAACTTAATACTAGAGGGGATTCGGATGATAACCTGAAGGTGGATTATTAGTCATAGATGCAGTTGGATGGCGGTCTATGTATAATGTTGTAATGCCCAATCAAGTCTCAAAGGAGTCAAGATGATTAGTGTATGCATGTATTGCTTTCTCGATGTTTGTCAATTGCCCCGTTGTAATTTGTTCACCTAGCATGTTATCTATCTAAGGAGAGCCACCTCTAGTGAACTATGGATCCCGGTCCTTGTCTTTTACATTTAATCTACAAACTGTTTACTTCTTTGTGTTTACTTTCTGCAAACTATTACTTCTTTCCATTCGATACGTTTAATCCTTTGTTTTCCGCAAAACACGGTGAGATTGACAACCTCATCGCAAGTTGGGGACAAAGTTCTGTGGTTGTGTTGTGCAGGTCTCCACGTTGCTACTAGCACCGGTAGTGCGCCCTGCCAAAGCTCAGCTAGTAATACCTTTGGGGTGTTTCCTTGCTCCTACTGGTTCGATTAAACCTTGTTTTCATACTGAGGGAAACTTGATGTTGTGCTCATCATACCTTCCTCTTGAGGTTCCCAACAAGCTCTACATCAACCACTCACCAGCATTGAGCCATCAAGCTATTTTTCTGGTGCCGTTTCCGGGGAGTCAAGGACATCTTCACAAGGGGAGTCCCTCATAACCAATCTCTTTAATTTGTTATTTTTGTTTTGCTTAGTTTCTTTTTTCTTTGTTTGCTTGTTTCTTTATCAAAAACACACAAAATTTAGTTTTACTTGTTTGCTTTCTTATTCAAAAACACACAACAATTAATCCTCCTTTAGTTGTCACCTCTTCCTTAGCTCACCATGTTGATCCCTACTTTCACCCTTAAAGACCTTTCAATTGGTAGTGGTTCTATAATTTGGAAAGATAATATTGAAGAATTCTTTAATTATGTTAGTAAGCATGAATATACTGAAGGTAGATCCCTTGTAGAACTTGCTTCAAACTATGAGATTACTGCAGCTTGTTTAATTCACATGTTAGAAGCTAGGTTTGTTAACCTCAACCCCTTAATGCATGTAATGTTTCTTAAGCTTAAAGAAATTGAGTACCCTGAAAAGAGGGATTTTATTCTAGAAACTTTGTTTAAGGAGTTCTATGATGTTGCCAAGGAAGCTAGGAAAATCTTTGAACGTTTCAATATGCTAGTCTCATGTGTAGATGTTGTTGGTACACGAGAAAAGATGAACAATACCGAACCTAATGGGGAGGAACCTAAGATACCAACACCCTTTAAACTAGTGGCAATACATGATGCCATAGAAAAGAATCTTGATTGGATTGTTCCTGCAAACCCTTTTGATGAGAATAGTGAACCTAAGAGCATTGAGAGAGGATCCTCTCGAACTTATTCGGATGATATACCTTGCCTTGTTAAAAATATTTCTAGTATTGATCTTAATGCTTCTTCATTTGAGAACACTTGATTCTTTCTTTGCTTCTTATGCCTAACTTAAAGGCGTTAAAGAAAAGTACTTATTGGGACATAAACCAAAAGTTTTAGATGAGTCTTGGAAGTTGTTACCTCTGTAATAACCTCTCCTTATCCTTTTTATTTGCTTTGTGTGCCAAGAGTAACCTCTAATGAGAGAGAAGTAATGGTTGGAAAAGTTGCTGTCCCGAAACAGATTTCTGTGCTTAACCGTAAAAATTCGTGTCAAATTTCTGAACGTCTTTTTGAGGCGTGAATTTTTATACTTTTGCCCCAGGTTGTTATCTAACTTTCGTTAGTTCAGCACTTTTTGATTTGACCAACAGAAGGTCTTCGAAAAAATTCGTCTTTACCTGCTGGTCTGTTTTGACAGATTTCTGCCATTTTCTGCATTTGCTTCTTGTTGGTTCCTTCTTGAGTTCTTTTGGGGAATTGAGATTTTTGAGGAAAGTGCTACAGTAGATAGTGTTCTAATGGAAGTTTATTTGGTGTTAGAACTGAACCTTAAGGCTTATTTATCTTGAGTGCACTAATGTTGCTAATAAGGGTTGTGTGAAGTTTTGTATGAAGGAAAAATTTCAGGTGTATGGAAGGAATGAGTAATGAGATGAAGGATGGACTAAAGCTCAAGCTTGGGGATGCCACGCGTGTCACCCCAAGAAATATCCAAGAAGTACAAGCGTCAAAGCTTGGGGATGCCTTGGGCATCCCCTCTTCATCAATAAAAATCACAGGTTTCTTCCAAATGCTTCATTTTTATTGTTTCATGCACAGTTGTATTTTTCTTGGAGCATCTTATTTTTTGTTTTTGTTTTGGTTTTTCGTTTGCTTGGTTTGCTTAGTTTTCTTAATAAATTGGTTGGACCCCCCTCTTTCATACATTGGTTTGCAAATAGTTTGGTTTGGTTTGGAAAAGAGTAGGAAAGTTCATGCTTATGTGGTAAAAAGAGCTCGTTTTTGACTGTGGCTATGCTTTGTCATGCCATGCTTGATATTGTTTTGGCTTTATGCTTAGTATTCTTTGCTGTAGCATGACTTGTTATAAACAATTGAGATTGCTTAATGTGCCTTAGATGAATCATGCGTTGTTTTAGCATATTAAAGCATAGTATAGTGGTATTCTCCTTTGATGCTTTATTTGGGTTGACTTGGCACATGCTCACACCATGTTATGACTATCTCAAGTCACCATATCCTTTATGATCCTTTAGTTTTCAACTTGTAGTATCACTTTATGCTTTGATCAATGATGTTTTGTCGCTCTGCATGATTATGGCCATTATTGCTCTCTTAGTTTGTCGCTCCCAGTCTTTTGCTAGCCTCCACAACCAAGTATGAGTTCCACTCATGCATCCAACTCCCTAAACCAAGTTATTCCAAAGAGTCCACCATACCTACCTACTAGCTTTTGCTATTCCAAGTATATTCATGCTTTTGTTTACCTTCCAAATTAAACTTGTTATGAGAAAACTAGTGATTAAAGCTCTCACAAACTTGATGGCACACTTTACTTTTCTTGCCCTTAATAAACTTGAACCATTGTGTCTTCTATGTTGTATATGCTTGCACTTATTTGTTGGGAATTAGCAGAACCATGCTTTTATGGGAACGCTTTCAACATCACTTGGTACTTGTACCTAGCTGATATCATGCTCTTTTGTATATGGATGTCGTCGGTGTGAAATGAAAGGGGAGCTTGTAAGTCCATGGAGTTATGTATATGTGTTAGAGAAACGCCTAGGCCGCTGGTCTAATCCATGCTGACATGGTGGAAACCTGCAGCGTAACCATAATGAGCTGTCTATGAAGCATTCTTCTTATAAAAAAAGAGTCAAATATTGAGAAAAAAGAGAAAAAGGAAAAAAAGAGATATATGAAAAGAGGAAAGAGAGAAAAAAACACCATATTCCCATGGTAAATAAGAAGATTGCTGAGATGCTCGTTGTCTGCTTGCCTTGTGATTTTGATATGGGGATTCTTCCGTATCATCGGGCAAGGGGTACCCCGTTGGCGGTTCTCTATGATACACATGTACTTACGATGACAAGAACTTACTGGTGACTAAACTTTAGTAGCATGAGGAGCGGCCCTCGCATACAAGGGACATGATATTTCTGACTTATACTTCGTCAAGCATGTACACCATAGTTTGTTCACTTTAACCTTAATCACTTCAAGATGCTTATGATAGGGGCAATGAGAGCTGAAAGCTATAAGTACCATAATTTTTGGAAGATCTTTATGAGACTTGAATCCCTACTTCCTTTATAAAGGCCTTTCTTCCACCATTATATTGAGTCTCCACCTTCTACCTTTATGCACCTACTTTGAGAGCATAGTGGCCATTCTTAGTTCTATGTGCATTGTCCCAAGACTAGTTGATTGATGCATACTTTGATATTGCTTGTTTTAAACTATTGTATCTAGTCACTCTTATGAACTTTGAAGGTGTCCTATGCAATTATATTTGCTACTCTATTGAGGGACAAGTTGAATACTATTATGCTATGTTTTCTTTATGTGAAACAAACAAACGTCTTGCAAAGCATTGTTATTCATGAATCTTTTGTTTGTGCCTTTTCATGTTGCAAAATAGTTTCTTTGCTTATTGCTAGAACTTTGTCTTTCATGTTATGATTGAAGTACTATGATCCCAGCTTTGAATGTTTTACAAATACTTTGATCAAGTCTTTGATGGTGCATGTCACCTCAAAAATTATTCTTTCTTTTTATCACTTACCTACTCGAGGACGAGCAGGAGTTAAGCTTGGGGATGTTGATACATTGCAAATGTATCTATAATTTTTGATGTTCCATGCTTAGTTTTATCCACTTTCTTGTGTTTTGTTCCAACTTTGGAGTACTTTTCTTATGATTTCTTGGACTAACCTATTAACAAGAGCCACAATGCCAGCTGCCTGTTTTCTGCTGTTTTTGGTTCCAGCAAAGTCAGAAAATGAATATTCTCGGAATTAGACGGGACAAAAGCCAAAGTACCTATTTTTCCGGAAGTCATCAAGTGCCAGAATACGAGACAGAGAGGGGCCAGAGGCTGGCCACACCACCTGGCCGCACGGCCAGGCTTGGCCCGCGCCAGTGGGTGGTGTGGCCAGCCCAGGCACCCCTCGGCCTCCCCTTCCGACTATAATATGCCCTAAGGACATAAACCCTAAGGACCCGATCAAAAAACCACGAAAGAGTCTGTAGCCGCCGTCATCTCCATCCCTAGATCAGGAGGGATCTAAAGCTCTTCCCGGCACCCTGCCGGAGAGGGGAATTCACCCTGGAGGCCTTCTTCATCACCATGCAAGCCTCCGGTGTGATGCGTGAGTAGTTCATCCTTGGACTACGGATCCATGTAGTAGCTAGATGGCTGGTTCTCCTCCTTTGTGCTTTCATGTCTAGATCTTGTGATCTCCGTTCATGATCAAGATCATCTATTTGTAATTCTGCATGTTGATGGATATTTAGATGCTATTTCAGATTGATTATTGATTCTATCATGTCTTCGTTATTTGTGATCTTGCATGCTTTCTGTTGTTAGTAGCTATCTTGGCGAAGTAGATGCTAGCAACTCCAAGAGTTAGTATTTATGCTCGATAGTGGGTTCATGCCTCTAGTAATCTAGGGAAGTGACAGAAATCTCTAAGGTACTAGATGTGTTGTTGCTACTAGGGCGAAAACAACAATCCTTTGTTCATAGAACAATCGTATTGTTTACTTTACACGCAGTTCGTAAAGCAATAATCTGTTGCTTGCAACTTAATACTGGAGGGGGTTCAGATGATAACCTGAAGGTGGATTATTAGTCATAGATGCAGTTGGATGGCGGTCTATGTATAATGTTGTAATGCCAAATCAAGTCTCAAAGGAGTCAAGATTATTAGTGTATGCATGTATTGCTTTCTCGATGTTTGTCAATTGCCCCGCTGTAATTTGTTCACCCTGCATGTTATCTATCTAAGGAGAGCCACCTCTAGTGAACTATGGATCCCCGTCCTTGTCTTTTACATTCAATCTATAAACTGTTTACTTCTTTGTGTTTACTTTCTGGAAACTATTATTTCTTTCCATTCGATACTTTTAATCCTTTGTTTTCTACAAAACACGGTGAGATTGAAAACCTCATCGCAAGTTGGGGACAAAGT
This sequence comes from Avena eriantha, assembly GCA_910589775.1. NCBI lineage: Eukaryota > Viridiplantae > Streptophyta > Magnoliopsida > Poales > Poaceae > Avena > Avena eriantha. Next base: position 112,299,763 of record OU342742.1, on the reverse strand, counting down.
TCTATGGTTGTGTTGTGCAGGTCTCCACGTTGCTACTAGCACTGGTAGTGTGCCCTGCCAAAGCTCAGCTAGTAACACCTTTGGGGTGTTTCCTTGCTCCTACTGGTTCGATTAAACCTTAGTTTCATACTGAGGGAAACTTGTTGCTGTGCTCATCATACCTTCCTCTTGAGGTTCCCAACGAGCTCTACATCAACCACGCACTAGCACTTTTCTGGGCGCCGTGCATTAAGCCATCAGGACTCGCCAGGCGGGCATGCGGTCGGAATGGCGGCGGGCAGAACAAAAAGGAAAAAGAGGCGAGAAATAAAAAGAACAAAATATCCTTCTAATATGCCCTTTTTATAGTTTCTTTTGTGGTTGTTGTTTTGTCCGGGTATTTTTCACATCGTAAAACAACCTTTTCTTGGTCCGTATATGCGTTTTACGGGCTGACCATATAAGGGGTATGCTAGATATGCTCTAAGAGGGACTTCCAGGACGTGCCGCGGACAACAAACAAGCCATTATTCGTGTTGTTTGGGGGTACACCCAGCGGGCCGGCCCATTTTGTATTCTCTCCTGCCGCCATGGACGATGCAGCTACATCTGTCGCCCTCGTCTCTTCGTTGGCTTCCCGCCTTCACCACTTGGTTCTCGAAAGTAACCTCAAGTTTCCGCGTGCGGGCGACCATTTTCCGCGCCCCAGGTCGTTGACTTTAGGAAGAACGACACACTAATGGTGGCTGGCAAAACCTTAGCTACACTGCAACTATGCCTAGCCGCAACATCACCACCATGGTCAAGAATTCGCGACATGGCGCGTGAGCGCTTCCTGGAGGATGCTGAGGCGCACACGATTGCCATGATGGCGTCGTATGACACGACGAAGGCGGTAGCCGAGAACGATCATTCGTTCGGGGGAGGGACTACTACAGTGGCTGCCGTGACAGAAGCAAAGGAGGTGGCGACCGCCCAAGCAGTGGAGATAGTGGCCAGCGCATTGTGTCGTGGTGGTGTCACGACAGATGCCATGGATAGGCTAAAGGTGGGGCAATATGCACTAGAGGAATCCAGGGAGGGATAGTGTGGGGATTCCACACACAGATGCTTTGTATTCACTAGGTTCACAAGGTTTACAATGCTCCTCGAGCTGTATTGGGGAGAGGAGGAAGAAGGAGCTCTCTTACTCTCAGCACTACCTATCTCCAACAAACCAACTACTCAAATGCCAACCAACCCAAAATCAACCCTTTCTATAGAGGCCCTAGTCCTCCTTATAAAGGGGTAGCTAGGTCTCCAATTAGGGCATACGTGGAGGCATATTCCAAGGAATATGCCTCTTCCCAAAATAGCAAACCGACCGGGTCACTTTTCACCATCGTAAGGCATGCAGAGGCTATGTGAGCCTCTGCGGCGCCAGCATCATCCGACACAGGCCGCGTCACCCTTGTCGGCCACGCCTCGGTGGTCCTTTCCTCTGTCCGCTTCGCTCATGCTCCAGCGTACAATGACCACCTTTTGACCAGCGAGATACCTTCCTTCTCTTGCAAGCCTGATATAACCCGGATCATGCCTCGTTAATCCGGCCACGCGGGTACATGCATACAAGTTACAGAAATCCTACCGGCATACGACATACATCGACCGGGACTCAGTTAGGTGGACATCCTCCGGTCTGGGTTACTCCGTAAGTCGGCCAGCCTTGAGGTGACTCGGCCAGCATTCGCTTTGACCTTGCCGTACCTCGGCTAACTCGGCCTTTATACCCCGACATGACCCTACCTAGGGGTATCCTCCCAACATTAGTCCCCGAAGTTGATGCGGTCATAGCAGCTCCAGCTGCTAAGGCCACGACATGTTCAATTTACTGAGCCTTTTGCTCCCTTTTCCGAGTTACCTCATGGCCCAGATTTCATGAGCTAGCTTTCCCTTGGCACATTCCGAGTTTTCACTCGCTGACCGGGTCACTGATGACCCACAAGTATAGGGTGTGTATCACAGTATTTTCGAGGGAAGTGAAACCCAATTTATTGATTTGACACAAGGGGAGCCAAAGAATATTTATAAGCCTTAACAACTGAGTTGTCAATTCAACTGCACCTAGAAACAATCTTGCTCACAACAGTTTATCAGCAGCAACAGTTTTGTAGTAGGAATAGCAAAGTAGCAACAGTAGTAAAGTAAAGACAATAGTAACAATAACAGTAAACAGTGGCATTCGAGTGCGGTAGACATAGGGATGGATGGACGGGCGTTGCATGGACAAGACATTCACATAGCAATCAGAACATAGGGAAATTGCAGATAAATAAGATAAAGCATCCAACTACTAGACAATCCTAGGCATGTGTTCCATATATAGTCATACGTGCTCGCAATGAGAACTTGCACAACATCTTTTGTCCTGCCAGCCCGTTTGCAGCGGGGCCTCAAGGGAACTACTGGCAATTAAGGTGCTCCTTTTAATAGAGCACCGGAGCAAAGCATTAACACTCCGTAAACACATGTGATCCTCACATCAAAGCCATTCCCTCCGGTTATCCCGATTTCTGTCACTTCGGGGCCATTGGTTCTGAACAACAACGTGTGTATACTACTTGTAGATAAGACCAAAACAATACTATCATAATGAATCAATAACATGTTCAGATCTGAAATCATGGCACTCGGGCCCTAGTGACAAGCATTAAGCACAACAAGTCGCAACAAAGTCATAAAGCACTAATAAAAGATACTAGGCACCATGCCCTAACAACCTGATGCCATTACATGAACAATCTCAACCAATCCCTACCATCCCCATGGCCTACAACGGGGGATTACTTACTCATAGATGGGGGAAAGATGGATGGTCAATGGAGAAGCGATGGTGATGATGATGGCGATGATCTCCTCCAATTCCCCGTCGCGGCAGGGTGCCAGAACGGAGTTTCTAGTGCTGTTTCGTGGAATCTGGTGGTGGCGGCGGAGCGGAACTACGTCTAGAAAAACGTCGAACCCCCAAAGTTTTTAGGTCAGAAGGCTCCTTATAGGCGAAGAGAGAGGCCGAGGGGGTGCCTGGGGGCCCACACCACCCCCTAGCGCGGCCTGCCTTGACCCGCGCCACCAGGTGGTGTGGCCACCCCCTGGCTCTGCTCCGTCTCGTATTCTGGCTCCTGGAGTCTTGGGTGAAATAGGATTTTCGGCATATTTTCCGGGATTTTTTCTGATAGTTGATTTTCTGCACAAAATGTAGACACCAAGGCAATTCTGCTGAAAACAACATCAGTCCATGTTAGTTGTGTCCAAATCACACAAGTTTAGAGGAGAAACAATAGCAAAAGTGTTTGGGAAAGTAGATACGTTTTGGACGTATCAACTCCCCCCAAGCTTAGCTTATTGCTTGTCCTCAAGCAATTCAGTTGAAAACTGAGTGCGATAAAAGAACTTTCACGAACACATTTGCTTCATATGATGTAAATATTCTCAGCAATGTGATCAACTACTTAGACAATTCATAATAAAGAGTATGCAACTGAGTCTACTTAATAGTCATTGCAAGCTATGAAGAGATTCCAACTCAAAAATAATAAGTAGCATGAAGTATAAACGTAAACAACATTACAATGCTCCATAAAAGGTATGATAGAGTGGTATCTTGCTTGCCTTTGATTATGAATATCAAGGCACCTCTGAAGTTCAAGTGATGACTAGAAGTAAAGATATCAAGGATACAAGCATCAAAGTCATAACACAAATAATCAAGTAGTGAGGCAAACACAAAGAATGACAACTATGCTCTTCAAGAAGGTGCTCAAAGAATAAATGGAGACTCAACAAGTAAAGGAAAAGGTTTTGAATAATTTGAAAGGCTTCCAAATGCTGAAAGTATGGTACTCATTAGCTTTGAGCTCTCATTTCCCCTATCATAAGCATCTTTAATGTGGTTAAGGTGAAAGTGAGGTCCAATCTGACTTATATGCTTGACAGACTATAAATTGAAAATCCCAAGTCCCTTGAGTACGAGGGCCGCTCCTCATGCTACTCAACTTTAGTTACCGGTAAGTTCTTGTCATCGTAAGTATGTGCGTATCATTGAGAACCGCCAATGGGGTACCCCTTGCCCGATGATACGGAAGAGTCCCCATATCAAAATGACAAGGCAAGCAGACAGTGAGTGTTGGGGATATACTTTCCGGGAATTCTCACAGATCCTCATTGACCAGGGTGGCCCACTTCGGGTTAGAGATTTGCTTCATGGGCGGCCCAGTTAGGGAGAGAAGACGGAGTCCAATCTGACTACGGGAAGGCCTAGAAGACTTACCGACTTAGGCCCATAATGTTACTTGTAGTTCAAGATGTACTATGTAACCAACTCTTAGTCGTAGCCGGATTGATCTCTCCTGTAAACCCTAGGCCGGATATCCATATAAGCCGTCCTAGGGAGAGCCTTTAGGGCAACACCAGACACCTCAATAGTCTACAATCTCAACTCGCACAGGCGAAACCTTTGTAACCCATATTCCGGCTCTGCCGTATTACTGGATTGCTAGCAGGAGTAGGGTCCGTCCAAAGCCGGCGGATTCGAACCTGGGTAAACTTGTGTGCTCACCGTCCCGGAACACCGTACGTCTCACACCCCTCTCTCCCGCACGCCTCGAGGACCCCCTCATGGCGTACTTGTCCTCAAACCGACGACAGTTGGCGCCCACCGTGGGGCAAGTGAGCTTCGGATCTGCGTTCCAAGCGGAATCTGCAAGAATCGGAATCTACGAGACCATCGCCGTCGGTCGCATCCTCTACACCAGCGACGTCCCTCTCATCATTCTCGACGAGACTTGGATTCCGGCTAGGGAGGCCATGACTGCCTATACTATCATGTCTTTTGGTGAGATCGATGTTTACATCGGTTTCGCTGAACCTGCCCAACCCACCCCAGCGGTGATGATAGAGGCAGAAGAATCTTCTGGGTCCCCTTTGTTCGCGGAGGCGGCAGAGTTCCGGATCTCAGAAAACCCTAATCCCACCCAGCCTGCACCAGTTGTGGAGATAGTGGAGAAATCCGAGCCTGAAGAAGACCTCACGTTCTAAGTCGAATCTGGAGTGGATCTCCCTGGAGAAGCCAGATCCCAGATCGACCCACCCGTGGAAGTCAAAATCCAGGAGGAGCACATCAACGACACTGATTCTGACTCCGACGATGTTGGGACAGACAGGCCTTTCCTCAGGTACACACTAAGATGTATGATACTGCAAGGCGCTAGCGCAGATGCAATCCTCGAAACCGTTAAAAGTTTCGATATGGCTGATCGCGAAAGCCGTAGGTACCTCAGGAAGCACACATCGCACTTCGTCGGATATGTTGGATCCGGATCCGGCTCTGCCGATACTGGAGAAAACACCGACTCGGTGCTGGAGGCAATTGGAACAAACGCCGACGTTCCCGCATCTTCGGATGAATCCATGACATCGGCAGATTTCCGAAAGTTCTCCGCGGAATATTAAGCAATCTCAATTGTTTATAACAAGTCATGCTACAACAAATAATACTAAGCATAAAGCCAAAACAATATCAAGCATGGCATGAAAAAGCATAGGCCACAGTCAAAAACAAGCCCTCTTTACCACTTAAGCATGAGCTTTCCTACTCTTTTCCAAACCAAACCAAACCATTTGAACACCAACGTATGAAAGAGGGGGGTCCAACCAATTTATTCAGCAAACTAAGAAAACAAAACAAACGAAAAACCAAAACAAAAACGAAAAAGAAGACGCTCCAAGAACAACACAACTATGCATGAAACAATAAAAATGAAGTGTTTGGAAGAAACCTGGGATTTTTATTGATGAAGAAGGGGATGCCTTGGGCATCCCCAAGCTTTGACGCTTGTACTTCTTGGATATTTCTTGGGGTGACATGCGTGGCATCCCCAAGCTTGAGCTTTAGTCCATCCTTTATCTCATTACTCATTCCTTCCATACACCTGAAATTTTTCCTTCATACAAAACTTCACACAATCTTTATTAGCAACATTAGTGCACTTAAGATAAATAAGTCTTAAGGTTCAATTCTAACACCAAATAATACTTCCATTAGAACACTAGCTACTGTATAACTTACCTCAAAAATCTCAATTCCCCAAAAGAACTCAAGAAGGAACCAACAAGAAGCAAATGCAGAAAATGGCAGAAATCTGTCAAAACAAACCAGCAGGTAAAGACGAATTTTTTAGAAGACCTTCGGTTGCTCAAATCAAAAAGTGTTGAACTAAGGAAAGTTAGATAACAACCTGGGGCAGAAGCACAAAAAATTACAGCTCAATGAGACAGACAGAGCTCTCTCACGAATTTTTACGGTGAAGCACATAAATCTGTTTCGGGACAACAACTTTCCCAATCATTACTTCTCTCTCATTAGAGGTTACTCATGGCACAAAAAGCAAATAAAAAGGATAAGGAGCGGTTACTACTGAAGTAATAACTTCCAAGACTCATCTAAAACTTTTGGGTTATCTCCCAATAAGTACTTTTCTTTAATGCCTTTAAGTTAGGCATAAGCAAAAACTAAAATGGATAGAATAGAAATAAGCGGAGATAATCATGGTGAAAATATTGTTTTGTTCAATGAAATCCTTTTGTTAACAAGGTTGATCAGGTCTTGTTACCAAGACATTTCCGTATGAGACAAAACTTTGTATCCCACTAATGATTATGTTACCTCAACCTTGATAGCAATGGTCCCAATCATAATAGTTTCACATTTTTCTCTTCGTTTGGGACAATATATTTCTCCAACTTGAATGCCCTCAACATGTTCAATTGAATTCAAACCATAAGTCCTTTAAATCTTCTTGAGGAAATAGACAATGTGTTCATTGAAGGTCACCTTCCCTTGATTACAATTAATAACAGCTCCTGCAGTATTTAAGAAAAGGTCTCCCAAGAATAATAGACATATTATCATCTTCAGGCAATCCTCTCATAAGAAATATGAGTTGAAGTAAAAGAGAGCATCAAGGAGCAAATCCAAAACACATTTAAGTCTAACCCACTTCCTATGCATAGGAATCGTGTATGCAAATAAATTTGCAAAGAACAAAATGACAGGCATAGTAAGATAAAACAAGAGGAACTTCAAAACTTTCAGCACATAGAGAGGTGTTTCAATACCATGAAAACTTCTACAACCATATTTTCCTCTCTCATAATAATTTTCAGTAGCCTCATGAATAAACTCAACAATATAACTATCACATAAAGCATGCTTTTCATGATCTACAAGAACTAGAATAATCTAAGGGATAAAGAGTTACTCTCATTAGAAGGTAGGCATGGGTAGCTAATCCATTCTTCCTCCTTTTGTTCATCACTCTCCTCCTCTTTTTCATCTAATGAGATTTCAGGTTCATCAATTTCTTCTTCCATAGGATCCTGCAAGGCATTAGTCTCTTCCATAGGATCCTACAAGGCATTAGTCTCTTCCATTTGTGGAAAGCATCTATTAAAATATTCAAGGATATAGCCATTTTCATCCTTGTAATTATCAAAGCAAAATTTAAGTATCCCATAAACCTCATATTTGTAAGGTGAATCATCAATACTTTCAAGCAAACTAGCAAGTTCAAAAGCACCCTTCCAAGCAATAAATTCTTCAATTTGTTCCGCATCATAAAAGTCATAAATTCCTTTAGCATAGGAAGATATGGTATCATTATCACTATACTCACATTGAAAAGGGAGGTGTTTATACCTCTTTCTACAACGAGACTCATCACAGCAATAAGTAACATTATAAGTAGAGCACACGTTCCTAGCAATGGTATACAATCTATCATTTTGTTCCCATAAGTGTTTCCCTTTTTGTGACAAGTGGTGTTCCTTATAATAATATCTTTGATCTTCCGTGAACCCACCTTGCCAATAAGCTTCAGTTTCAAAGAAACCAACCATTGCCAACAAGCATGATAAAGCAAGACAATAAACGACCAACGAAAATAACAACTAGAGTAGGAACTAATTTTTTTGTATTTTTGATAAAGAAACAAGCAAACAAGGAGAAAGATAAACTTAGCTTGAACAATAGTGAATCCAAGTGAACTTGATAAATAAAGCTATGCTCCCCGGCAACGGCGCCAGAAAATAGTCTTGATGACCCACAAGTATAGGGTGTGTATCGCAGTATTTTCGAGGGAAGTGAAACCCAATTTATTTATTCGACACAAGGGGAGCCAAAGAATATTTATAAGCCTTAACAACTGAGTTGTCAATTCAGCTGCAGCTGGAAACAATCTTGCTCACAGCAGTTTATCAGTAGCAACAATTTTGTAGTAGGAATAGTAAAGTAGCAGTAGTAGTAAATTAAGGACAGTAGTAACAAAAGCAGTAAACAGTGGGATTCGAGTGCGGTAGGCATATGGATGAATGGACGGGCGTTGCATGGACAAGACAATTCACATAGCAATTAGAACATATGGCAATTGCAGATAAATAAGATAAAGCATCCAAGTACTAGACAATCCTAGGCATGTGTTCCATATATAGTCATACGTGCTCGCAATGAGAACTTGCACAACATCTTTTGTCCTGCCAGCCCGTTTGCAGCGGGGCCTCTAGGGAACTACTGGCAATTAAGGTGCTCCTTTTAATAGAGCATCGGAGCAAAGCATTAACACTCCGTGAACACATGTGATCCTCACATCAAAGCCTTTCCCTTCCGGTTATCCCGATTTCTATCACTTCGGGGCCATAGGTTCCAGACAACGACATTGTATACAACTTGCAGATAAGACCAAGAACAATACTATCATAATGAATCAATAATAAGTTCAGATCTGAAATCATTGCACTCGGACCCTAGTGACAAGCATTAAGCACAACAAGTCGCAACAAAGTCATAAAGCACTAATAAAAGATACTAGGCACCATGCCCTAACAATCTGATGCCATTACATGAACGATCTCATCCAATCCCTACCATCCCCATAGCCTACAGCGGGGGATTACTCACTCATAGATGGGGGAAACATGGATGGTCGATGAAGATGATGGTGGAGGTCGATGGAGATGGCTCCGGCGGCACTTCCCCGTCCCGGCAGGGTGCCGGGATAGAGACTTTCTGTCCCCTGAATCTCCCCTTCGATGGCGGCGGCGCAGTGGAACTTTTCGTGGAAAAATGTCGAACCCCCCGAAGTTTTTAGGTTAGAAGGCTTCTTATAGGCGAAGAGGGAGACCGAGGGGGTGCCTGGGGCCACCACACAGGGCCCTGGCGCGGCCAGGCCTAGCCCGTGCCTGGGGCGGGGGGGGGGGGGGTGGCCAGACCTTAGCCCTCCTCCGTCTCGTATTCTGGCTCCTGGAGTCTTCTGGAAAAATAGGCACTTTGGCTTTTGTCCCGTCCAATTCCGAGAATATTCATTTTCTGACTTTCCTGGAACCAAAAACAGCAGAAAACAGGCAGCTGGCACTGTGGCTCTTGTTAATAGGTTAGTCCAAGAAATCATATGAAAAGTACTCCAAAGTGTGGACAAAACACAAGAAAGTGGATAAAACCAAGCATGGAGCATCAAAAATTATAGATACATTTGCAATGTATCAATTACCAAATAAGTGATGGGTTCGTAGCATGGAAAACCAAAATTTTCTACCGCAAGAACGAACAAAACCCAGATCTAATCTAGATAAAAGCCAAGATCTAATCTACTAGACATGTGCAACGAGATAGATATGTACTAACCCTCGTAAATCCGAAAGCTTTACGAGATTAGATCTCGTGGTTGATGTAGTCGATCACTTGCCGATATCAAGATCGTGTGGACGATCCTTCCGGTGCCGCGTTCCGGCAGTGCTTCCGCAGTCGGTCACACATGCGGAGTCGAAGCAGACCTTCCTCTCCTCGTTCCAGCGAGCAGCGGAGGTAGTAGATCTTCTCCACGGAATCACAGCAGCACGACGGCGTGGTGGTGGTGGTGGAGTAGAGAATTCTGCAGGGCTTCGCCTATGCCTGTGCAGAAGAAAGGACGAGGAGAGAGGCGGCGGAGATTTGAAGTTGTGGAGGAGGGCTTGGAGGTGGCGCCCCCACCCCTCTATTTAAAGGGGGGAGGCGCCATGGGAGGGGGAGTCCTTGTAGGACTCCCCTCCCTCCTATGGCCGACGGATTGGGGAGGGGGGGAGGAGTCCTCCTCCCCCACGACTCCTTGTCTTGCCCCACCAGGACTCCTTGATCCCTTTCTTGGTTTTCAAGCAAACTCCAAGAAATCTTCCAGAACCTTCCGGAACATTCCGAAACCTTCTAGAATCCTCATACAAATACTCGGAACATTTCCTAACTCAGAAAATGATCCCCAATATATGAATCTTATTCTCCGGACAATTCTGGATCTCCTCGTGATGTCCCGGATCCAATCCGAGACTCCGAACAACATTCGGTCTCCAACGCACATTCCATATCTACTTAAAACAACTTCGAACCTTAAGTGTGTGACCCTACGGTTCGTTAATATGTAGACATGACAGAGACACATCTCCTATCAATAACCATCAGCAGGACCTGGAGATCCATAATGGCTCCCACATACTCAACGATGACTTCGTGATCGATTGAACCATTTACATACGAAACCAATTCCCTTTGTCACGCGATACTATACTTATCCGAGGTTTGATCATCGGCATCTCCATACCTAGTTCTACCTCGTTACTGATAAGTACTCTTTACTCGTTCCGTGATATGTCATCCCTTGTGACCTAGTCACATGTTTGCAAGCTAACTAGATGACATTCCACCGAGAGGGCCCAGAGCATATCTATCCGTCATATGGATGGACAAATTCCAATCTTGGTCCATGCACTTCAACACATACTTTCAGAATACCTAATGACACCTTTATAACCATCCAGTTACGAAGCGGCGTTTGATGTCATCAAAGTACCCATCCGGTGATGGTGATTAACACAACCTCATGGTCGAAGGATTAGGTTACTATGCATTTTAAAAGCTTATAGCAATACGAACTTAATGACTTGATCTTATGCTACGCTTACTATGGGTGTATGTCCATCACTTCATTCTCCTAATGATATAACCTTGTTATTAATCACATCCTAATGTCCATGATCAGGAAACCATGATCATCAATTAATTAACAAGCTAGTTCAACAAGAGGCTTACTAGGGACTCTTATATGTTTACAAAACACACAAGTATTAGTGTTTCCTAATAATACAATTATAGCATCGGATGTAAACATTCATCATAAACACAAAGATATAATAATAACCACTTTTATTATTGCCTCTTGGGCATATCTCCAACAATAAGAAACTGAGCGAATTATCCATAACGAAAATAAAGCAACTAACAGAAGTAAACAATACTCACAGTAGAAGTTTCCTTTACCAGTTCCACTCTCCAATAGCGCTTCACTCCCCGACAACGGCGCCCGAAAATAGTCTTGATGACCCACAAGTATAGGGGGTGTATCGTAGTATTTTGGATAAGTAAGAGTGTCGAACCCAACGAGGAGTAGAAGGTGCTGGCTAGTGGTATGGATTAGGAATTCTGTGCAAATACTTAGCAAACGGATTTTTTAGGGGTTTTTGATAAAGCAAGCAAACAAAGTACGAGTAAATAAAAGACAGTAGGAATAAATGCAGCAAGTGACCCAATCCTTTGTGCAGCAAAGGACAAGCCGGTTGTATTACTTAAGATGACCAAACGTTCTCGAGGACACATGGGAAGACTGTCAAGTGCTTTCGCTTCATATAGTCGATTAATCTTCTTTAGCTTGCTAAGTGTTGTGTCGGTGAACCTGTGATAATGTACCGCCCCATCCAAGACTAATACATACTTGTGATTATTCCCCTTGCAAACATCCGTAAGTACAAGAAAGTAATTAAGGTAGAAACCTAACCACAACTTTGAACTCTAAGACCTTACGTCCCTTGTGCAATGGTTTCCTAACGGGGGTTCAGGTTTCTGTCACTCCAGCAACCCCTACGATTAGTAGCCAAATACACAATGCATTCCCCTAGACCCATATAGGTGAAGTGTCATGTAGTCGACGTTCACATGACACCACTAGAAGAAGTACACCACAACTTAAATAACAATCTATTGAATCTTTCTCAACACAACTCCACTACTAACAACAAGACTTCTCCCATGTCCTCAGGAACAAAACGAACTACTCACAAGACATCATATGGATCATGATCAGAGATGGAATAATGATGTATAACAATTTGAACAGAAACAATAATTCAATGGTTCACTCAATAGCATCAACTACAAAGAGTAATCAACACCGGGAAAGTTTCCCCTATGAACTATGCAAGATTCAACGCAATTGTTACAGCAATATGGAGATGGGGATGAGGGTGCTGATGGTGATGATGGTGGTGATGATGATGATGATGATCCCGACGAAGTCCAACTTGATGGTGGAGTTGATGGCGATGATCTCCCCTCTTCAGGAAGGAATTCCTCCGGCAGAAATCTGTCTGCCGGAGAGATCTTTCTCTCTCGGTGTTTTCCGCCCCGCAGAGGCGGCGGAATCTTTCTGTGGTCGCTCCCCGAGTCTTAGGGTTTCGGGAGGATGATATACGCCAGATGGGAGAGGCTGGATGTAGCATCCCAATTGTCTAACAATTGTAATGCTACTTGGTCTAGTGATATAATGGCTACTTCCTAGATATAATTGTTGCATCATAATTATATCATGCTCATGTCATCATGCCACCTTGCATTTGAGCATCATATAAAACCCTTTTCTTTTGGTTTTCTCTCATATGCACTATTAATTGTATTTGCCTCTTGGTATTGTATTTGGTTATTGATATATTGTTTAATGCCCAAGTAGAGTTGGGGGCATATCTTTTATTCAACTCCATCACTTTTCTTTTCACCACCTTATAATTCCACCATCCCATTATCCATGAGCTTGTATTTCTTTTTCTTTTGATATTTATTCTAGCTCATGTGGGTGGGGTGGATCTAATTCTATAAATTCTTTTGCTTGGCCTTTATTCCACTTCTTGGGAATGCATAAGAATAATGCCATATCATTATTATTGTATTCACTAGGATAAAACATGGCATTAATTATTTTGCATGGGCCATGCAAGAGTACCACCACCTTTATCCCATTTGTTTCTTTTTGTTTTTAGTGGGTCTTCCTTTTGTGAGATTCTCTCCATCTCTCTCCACCATCCCCATGTGCCCAACCAAAAACCCTTTTTCCTCCATCATGCATGTCATATGGGGTCTTCTTTTTATTTATTTTAAAACCCCACCTCTCCCTCTCTTTTTCTTGAGTTTATCTTCCCTCACCTTGTGCTCCACTACAAAACCCTCCCCTCTCCATCTCCTTCCCTTTAATTAAAATTTGCAAAATTTCCTAAAAGGTTCCTTTTATGAGCTTGCTTAAATCTGCAACAAAACAAAAATCAAAACAGTTAATTAAAAATAAAAAAAGAAATAAAAGAGAAGAGCCTTACCTGCAGCCCAGCCGCAGTACCAGTGCAGCGGCCCAACGACGCAGCCCTCTCCCGGCCCACTTCCCCAGCCGCGGCCCAACCTGCCTCCCCAGCCCGTACCGATTCGAGCCAGATGAAGCCGACGCCACCTTTGTTCCTCTTCTCCCCCCGTCTGACGCCGTCTTCTTCTTTTCTTCCTGCGCGTAGACGGAAAGCGGCAGCGAGCAGGTGCCCGTCCTCCGCTGTCAGCTCACGCCTCCCGCACGCCAACCCCCTCCTTCTTATCCTCACGCCGAGCCGCACCTTTCTCTCGAACCCTAGCTCCGCTCCGTTTTCCCTCTCCCTCTTCTCCGCCGTATCAAGCCGACGCCGCCAGTCAGAGCTCCACCACGCCATTGCCGCCCTAGCCGGTGACCGTGGCCTCATCTGAGAGCACCGCCGTGGAACGAGGCGAAGTTTCCGCCTGCTAGAAGGAGCCAGGACCGCTCGGAGCTGCCCCTGGCCAGCGAGCCGTGCACCACCGCAGCAACCTCGCCATTCCCTCCGCTCCGACCACCCCGCCCTCTGATTTCCGTGGGAATCAGACGAGGTGAGCCCCCTCCCGTTCCTCTCCCGTTCCCTCCCCTCCGCGTGCCGTGCCGCCCGAATTTGGCCCCCGCCGGTGAGCTGCCCCGCCGACGCACAGACCCAGCCCGGCATTTCCCCCTCTGTTACTCGAGGTGTTCCGTCCTGTACGCCCCCCCTCCGGCGAGCCCCCTAAACAAGATTTGTAGCTGGAACGCCCCGCTGTATTTTTCGTTTTTGCGGCAAGTGCTATCTCGCCGTGATTGCGCCGCCGTCCTCGTCCGAAGTCGTCGCCGTCGTCGGGTCACCATCGCAATTTAGAGAAGGCGCCAGATTCAGTCCAGGGCTCGGGCGCCGTTTCGCGAAAAGGCCCCCTCACCTTTTGTCGACCACGCCTAGGTCCTTCGCAGCCCAACGACCCCACTCGCCAGCCCCGGTGCAATTTTGCAAGCAAGCCCCCGCAGTTTGTAGTTCTCCACCCGCGCTCCCCTGGTTAGCCCACGTGTCAGTCACCCGCTGGCCGCGCACGCGTGTGGTCCCATCATCACCCAGCCCCACCAGTCAGCCTCAGTGGCTAGCTAAGGCAGAGGTGGGAAAACCTTTTTCCGCGCGCGTGGCCCTAGTCAGCAGCGGCCCACCCGTCAGTGGCTTGGGTCGAATTCACCTGGGTGTAAAAAGTAATTCCGGTTATCAGTTTTAACAAAAGAAATTCAAAATTGTTTAAATCCAAATTCAAATCAGTTTTTAAATAACTTTTAAATTATAAATCCAAATAATACATATAATATATGTTTTGGAATCAGAAAAATGTGAGGAATTCAAATATGCCATTCAAAATATTGTTTGAACACTTTAAAATTTCGAGATGATTAAAATTACAATAAAATGCCCTTTTCTTAATAAATTAATAACTTTAATTCTATAACTCCAAATTTAGCAAATAATATGTCAAAATCAATCAGCGCGACGAGCCCGTTCTATCTATATAGTCCTTGTTCTGAATTGAAGCATGCATCATGTCATTATTAAAAATCTGAACTGTTTATGACAATAAAACTTGGTTAAATAATTAATAAAATGCTTTATCTCTTGTATCCACACCTCACCTTTGCCATGCTACTTTAATGTCATGTAAATTGTGGACCATTCATCATGGCATACTTGTTTGCTTGACGCATTTTAATTCATATGCTTGTGTACTTTATTTATGTTGGCCCTTGTTTGTTTAGTTCTTCTTCGAATAGACGCCCAGCAGGAGAATTACCAGGAATCACAGGAGTACTACCCAGATCCATCTCTCGCTTCAACTGAGCTGACAGGCAAGCAGTACCACATGCTTGCATACATATAGTACCTATTGCCTCTATCTTATTCTTGCATCATCGAGTCGCGATTGCATTAAGTTGAATCCCAAGTACTGCATAGCCTTTACTTTCAAACCCCACCGAAGCTTGTTCCTCCATCCCATGAGCCATTACTACAGGAGTTGTTTGAGCCATGTGAGTCGTAGAAAAGCATGTGTAGGGTATGTGAGTGTCTGATGGATAACGAGGTACCTAAAAAACTTAACCTGTGTAGTAATGGGATAACTAATGAAAGAGGCACCGGTGAGCAATATCTGCTATTTGGTTTTTCATGCTCACTTGTGTCCCGTAGGACCCTGAGTACTTGATTCCCGTTTCTTGACTATTCGCACTATCCACATCCGGGAGGCCTTATGGACCCCCCTGAGCCAGAGCTTGATTCATTCTTATTTCTTGGGGCCACAATTAGTTTGGGGCTTTATTACTATCCTGTACTTATGCCATGTTACTGCTTTATTTAAAATTGTGCGAGGAGCACCTGTACTGTTTTGGATCGTGACACGTTTTCGCTGTATCGACAAGCCCAGTCACATTTTCGGGTTCCCAGTCGTTTACCGCCGTCCACACAAACCTTGAGTCCGTCTCGGAGTCAGCTAGCTTCATCGCGGGTAGCTTAATGGGGTGGCCCCCTGAAATACTTCTGAATCCTGTGATTGCTTTGTCGTGAATGCCTTGTTGGGTTTTGAGTTGGTTTTTCCGAGGTTGATCGAGTGTGTGTTGCTATTCGTGCACCCCTGTAGGGTAAATCTTTCTGAAAGCCGTGTCCGCGGTTATGGACGACTTGGAGCACAGTTTCTCGATCATAGACAAGTATAACTAAAGTACCGCTTTTAAATTGACTAAGTACTTGTCTAGTAAATAGTGCAATACTTATGGAATGGTTAATAAAACTGCCAACGGATGATGGGGGTTGTTCGTCCGCTTCCTCGTTGGTAAGCGAGGAGGAGGATGGATCTGTTAATTATACTGTTATAACTGTTGTTCTTAGTTAACGGACATCCGTCTATCTTCGGTTAGGCGGATGGTTAGCGAGTATCTATAGACTTGTTAGTTATTATCTTTTGCTGCAACTGCGTCACCCCAGGTTGTGTCCCCTTTAGTGGCATAAAGACTTGCTGAGTACCCCTAGGGTCTCACACGATAAATTGTTTGATTCAGATGAACAGGTGTATTCGCAAGAGGGATACTGGGTGGAGGAGACAGATGATGCTGGCAACGATCACTCAGTGTAGAGATTCCAGGAACGGGGATCCGTGTGATCTGTGGGCGGGATGTGTTTATTTATGTGGCATCTTATGCCGATTTGCTTCTTATCCGTACTCGGATCTTGTTTTCCGCTTCCGCCTGATACTCTGATGTTTGCTGTATGAGGAGCTATCCTAAATTATTATCTCTATCTAGGATATTTGAATCTTGCCGTATGGCGTTGCAATATTTCTATTTCTTTTAGATGGAATGGCTCTGAGGACTATTGTATGTGGCTTGCATACATACTCATTTGTGTATGTAGTTGATCCCTTCGCCTGCCGATTACGCCGCTCGTTCTTGTCCCGATGATCTGAAAGTGGTTAGGACGGCCGAAAGGTCTACCATGAGTGGCCCTGGGCCCCACCATACTATTTTAACCACTTTTGTTCATCCAGGCATGTAACTAAGAGCGTAATTCACCGAGGTAGTTACACTGGGGTGGGCCAGGGTGGCCACACCACCACCAGGCGTGGCCTAGGCCTGCCCGCGGCATGGGGTGGTGTGGGCCCCATGTGGCCCATCTCCACTCCATCTTCTCGCATCCTTAGTCTTCTGGAAAAATAGGATTTTCCGTATATTTTCCCGGATTCTCTGATCTTCGCGAATTTTGCCTCCAAATAGCACATTTTCCATCAGAATCCTGACTGCAGCGGTCCATGCTCCAAAAGTCATCAACCATGCAAAAATAGATGAAATACCATAAGTATCACCTCTCAATACGAAATATATCAATGAATAATAGTGAATTAAGACATAGAATAGTGATGCAAAATGGACGTATCAATCCACCAGTGTCATTGCATGTGTGTTCTTCTCACAAACCATATCATGAACCACACCCAGCGTCATTGCATGTGTGTTCTTCTCATTAACCCCACATGGATCCACTGGTGTCATTGCATGTCTGCTCTTTTCATTAACCACAGCTAGAGTCATTGCATG
This sequence comes from Avena eriantha, assembly GCA_910589775.1. Lineage (NCBI taxonomy): Eukaryota > Viridiplantae > Streptophyta > Magnoliopsida > Poales > Poaceae > Avena > Avena eriantha. Next base: position 112,282,214 of record OU342742.1, on the reverse strand, counting down.
TCTCTTCTTTTCACAAACCACATATCACTAGAGTCATTGCATGTGTGTTCTTCCCACAGACCACACATGGATCCACCAGTGTCATCGCATGTCTGCTCTTTTCATGAACCACAGCTAGAGTCATTGCATGTGTGTTCTTCTCACAGACCACATATCACCACAGTCATTGCATGTGCGTTCTTCCCACAGACCACACATGGATCCACCCAGTGTCATTGCATGTGTGTTCTTCCCACAGACCACACATGGATCCACCAGAGTCATTGCATGTGTGTTCTTCCCATGAACCACACATGGATCCACCAGTGTCATTGCATGTCTGCTCTTTTCATGAACCACAACTAGAGTCGTCGCATGTGTGTTCTTCTCACAAGCCACATATCACCGGTGTCATTGCATGTGTATTCTCCCCATGAACCACACATGGATCCACCAGTGTCATTGCATGTGTGTTCTTCCCACAAACCACACATGGATCCACCAGTGTCATTGCATGTGTGTGCCATGAACCACACATGGATCCACCAGTGTCATTGTATGTCTGCTCTTCCCATGAACCACAGCTAGAGTCATCACATGCGTGCTCTTTTCATGAACCACAGCTAGATTCATTGCATGTGTGTTCTTCTTACAAACCATATCATGAACCACACCCAGTGTCATTGCATTTGTGTTCTTCTCAAAAACCACACATGGATCCACCGGTGTCATTGCATGTCTGCTCTTCTCATTAACCACAGCTAGAGTCATTGCATGTCTGTTCTTTTCACAAACCACATATCACTAGAGTCATTGCATGTGTGTTCTTCCCATGCACCACACATGGATCCCCAGTGTCATTGCATGTGTGTTCTTCTCACAAACCACACATGGATCCACCCAGGGTCATTACATGTGTGTTCTTCCCATGAACCACACCTGGATCCACCAGTGCCATTGCATGTGTGTTCTTCTCACAAACCATAGATGGATCCACCCAGTGTCATTGCATGTGTGTTCTTCCCATGAACCACACATGGATCCACCAGTGTCATTGCATGTCTGCTCTTTTCATAAACCACATCTAGAGTCATTGGATGTGTGTTCTTCTCATAGACCACATATCACCAGTGTCATTGCATGTGTGTTCTTCCCAAAGACTACACATGGATCCACCAGTGTCGTTGCATGTGTGTTCTTCTCACAAACCATATCATGAACCACACCCAATGTCATTGCATGTGTGTTCTTCTCACAGACCACACATGGATCCACCAGTGTCATTGCATGTGTGTTCTTCTCACAAACCATATCATGAACCACACCCAGTGTCATTGCATGTGTGTTCTTCTCATTAACCCCACATGGATCCACCGATGTCATTGCATGTCTGCTCTTTTCATTAACCATAGCTAGAGTCATTCATGTCTGTTCTTTTCACAAACCAGATATCACCGGAGTCATTGCATGTGTGTTCTTCCCACATACCACACATGGATCCACCAGTGTCATTGCATGTCTGCTCTTCCCATGAACCACACATGGATCCACCAGTGTCATCGCATGTGTGCTCTTTTCATGAACCATAGCTAGAGTCATTGCATGTGTGTTCTTCTCACAGACCACATATCACCAGAGTCATTGCATGTGTGTTCTTCCCATAGACCACACATGGATACACCCAGTGTCATTGCATGTGTGGTCTTCCCACAGACCACACATGGATCCACGAGAGTCATTGCATGTGTGTTCTTCCCATAAACCACACATGGATCCACCAGTGTCATTGCATGTCTGCTCTTTTCATGAACCATAGCTAGAGACATCGCATGTGTGTTCTTCTCACAAACCACATATCACCGGTGTCATTGCATGTGTGTTCTCCCCATTAACCACACATGGATCCACCAGTGTCATTGCATGTGTGTTCTTCCCACAGACCACACATGGATCCACCAGTGTCATTGGATGTGTGTCCCATGAACCACACATGGATCCATCAGTGTCATTGTATGTCTGCTCTTCCTAGGAACCACAGCTAGAGTCATCGCATGCGTGCTCTTTTCATAAACCATAGCTAGTCATTGCATGTTGATGCGCTTGACTTTCGACGTAGAGCTCGTTGGGAACCCCAAGAGGAAGGTACGATGAATACAGCAGCAAGTCTTCCCTCAGTTATGAAACCAAGGTTTAATCGAACCAGTAGGAGCAAGGAAACACCCCAAAGGTGTTACTAGCTGAGCTTTGGCAGGGCGCACTACCGGTGCTAGTAGCAATGTGGAGACCTGCACAACACAACCACAGAACTTTATCCCCAACTTGCGATGAGGTTGTCAATCTCACCGTGTTTTGCGGAAAACAAAGGATTAAATGTATCGAATGGAAAGAAGTAAAAGTTTGCAGAAAGTAAACACAAAGCAGTAAATGATTGTAGATTGTATGTAAAGAAAAAGGACCGGGATCCATAGTTCACTAGAGGTGGCTCTCCTTAGATAGATAACATGCTGGGTGAACAAATTACAGCGGGACAATTGACAAACACCGAGAAAGCAATACATGCATATACTAATAATCTTGACTCCTCTGAGACTTGATTGGGCATTACAACATAATACATAGACCGCCATCCAACTGCATCTATGACTAATAATCCACCTTCAGGTTATCATCCGAACCCCCTCCAGTATTAAGTTGCAAGCAACAGATTATTGCTTTACGAACTGCTTGTAAAGTAAACAATACGATTGTTCTATGAACAAGGGATTGTTGTTTTCTCCCTAGTAGCAACATCACATCTAGTACCTTAGAGATTTCTGTCACTTCCCTAGATTACAAGAGGCATGAACCCACTATCGAGCATAAATACTAACTCTTGGAGTTGCTAGCATCTACTTGGCCAAGATAGCTACTAACAACGGAAAGCATGCCAGATCACAAATAACAAAGACATGATAGAATCAATAATCAATCTGAAATAGCATCTCAATATCCATCGGATCCCCGCAAACACAACATGTATGAATTACGAATAGATGATCTTGATCATGAACGGAGCTCACAAGATCTAAACATGAAAGCACAAAGGAGGAGAAACTAGCCATCTAGCTACTACATGGATCCGTAGTCTAAGGATGAACTACTCACGCATCACACCGGAGGCTTGCATGGTGATGAAGAAGGCCTCCAGGGTGAATTCCCCTCTCCGATAGGGTGCCGGGAAGAGCTTCAGATCCCCCTGATCTAGGGACAGAGATGACGGCGGCTACAGACTCTTTCGTGGATTTTTGATCGGGTACTTAGGGTTTTCGTCTCGAGGGAAACTTATAGACGGAAGGAGAGGCCGAGGGGGTGCTGGGGTCGGCCAGACCACCCGCTAGCGCGGGCCAGGCCTGGCCGCGCGGCCAGGTGGTGTGGCTGGCCCCTAGCCCTTCTCCGTCTCGTATTCTGGCACTTGATCCCTTTCAGAAAAATAGGCACTTTGGCTTTTGTCCCGTCCAATTCCAAGAATATTCATTTTCTGACTTTCCTGGAACCAAAAACAGCAGAAAACAGGCAGCTGGCACTTTGGCTCTTGTTAATAGGTTAGTCCAAGAAATCATAATAAAAGTACTCCAAAGTTGGAACAAAACACAAGAAAGTGGATAAAACCAAGCATGGAACATCAAAAATTATAGATACATTTGCAATGTATCAACATCCCCAAGCTTCACTCCTGCTTGTCCTCGAGTAGGTAAGTGATAAAAAGAAATAATTTTTGAGGTGACATGCACCATCAGAGACTTGATCAAAGTATTTGCAAAACATTCAAAGCTGGGATCATATTACTTCAATCTTAACATGAAAGACAAAGTTCTAGCAATAAGCAAAGAAACTATGATGCAACATGAAAAGGCAAAAACAAAAGATTCATGAATAACAATGCTTTGCAAGACGTTTGTTTGTTTCACATAAAGAAAACATAGCATAATAGTATTCAGCTTGTCCCTCAACAGAGTAGCAAATATAAATGCATAGGACACCTTCAAAGTTCATAAGAGTGACTAGATACAATAGTTTCAAACAAGTAATAACAAGTTATGCATCAATCAACTAGTCTTGGGACAATGCACATAGAACTAAGAATGGCCACTATGCTCTCAAAGTAGGTGCATAAAGGTAGAAGGTGGAGACTCAATATAATGGTGGAAGAAAGGCCCTTATAAAAGGAAGTAGGGATTCAAGTCTCATAAAGAGCTTCCAAAAATTATGATACTTAAAGCTTTCAGCTCTCATTGCCCCTATCATAAGCATCTTGAAGGTGATTAAGGTTAAAGTGAACAAACTATGAAGTATAAGTTAGAAATCTCATGTCCCTTGTATACGAGGGCCGCTCCTCATGCTACTCAAGTTTAGTCACCGGTAAGTTCTTGTCATCGTAAGTACATGTGTATCATTGAGAACCGCCAACGAGGTACCCCTTGCCCGATGATACGGAAGAATCCCCATATCAAAATGACAAGGCAAGCAGACAACGAGCATCTCAGCATTCTTCTTATTTACCATGGGAATATGGTGCTTTTTTCTCTCTTTCCTATTTTCATAGTATCTCTTTTTTTCTCTTTTATATTTTTTTTCTCAATGTAGGACTCTTTTTTTATAAGAAGAATGCTTCATAGACAGCTCATTATGGTTACGCTGCAGGTTTCCACCATGTCAGCATGGATTAGACCAGCGGCCCAGGCGTTTCTCTAACACATATACATAACTCCATGGACTTACAAGCTCCCCTTTCATTTCACACCGACGACATCCATATACAAAAGAGCATGATATCAACTAGGTACAAGTACCAAGTGCAATGTTGAAAGTGTTCCCCATGAAAGCATGGTTCTGCTAATTCCCAACAAATAAGTGCAAGCATATACAACATAGAAGACACAATGGTTCAAGTTTATTAAGGGCAAGTAAAGTAAAGTGTGCCATCAAGTTCGTGAGAGCTTTAATTACTAGTTTTCTCATAACAAGTGGAAGGTAAACAAAAGCATGAATGTAATTGGAATAGCATAAGCTAGTAGGTAGGTATGGTGGACTCTTTGGAATAACTTGGTTTAGGGAGTTGGATGCATGAGTGGAACTCATACTTTGTTGTGGAGGCTAGCAAAAGACTGGGAGCGACAAACTAAGAGAGCAACAATGGCCATAATCATGCAGAGCGACAAACATCATTGATCAAAGCATCAAGTGATACTACAAGTTGAAAACTAAAGGATCATAAAGGCTATGGTGACTTGTGATAGTCATAACATGGTGTGAGCATGTGCCAAGTCAACCCAAATAAAGGATCAAAGGAGAATACCACTATACTATGCTTTAATATGCTAAAACAATGCATGATTCATCCAAGGCACATTATGCAATCTCAATTGTTTATAACAAGTCATGCTACAGCAAAGAATACTAAGCATAAAGCCAAAACAATATCAAGCATGGCATGACAAAGCATAGGCCACAGTCCAAAACGAGCTCTTTTTACCACAAAAGCATGAACTTTCCTACTCTTTTCCAAACCAAACCAAACTATTTGCAAACCAAAGTATGAAAGAGGGGGTCCAACCAATTTATTCAGAAAACTAAGCAAACAAAAACCAAAATGAAAACGAAAAAGAAGACACTCCAAGAAAAACACAACTGTGCATGAAACAATAAAAATGAAGCGTTTGGAAAAACCTGGAATTTTTATTGATGAAGAAGGGGATGCCTTGGGCATCCCCAAGCTTTGACGCTTGTACTTCTTGGATATTTCTTGGGGTGACACGTGTGGCATCCCCAAGCTTGAGATTTAGTCCATCATTCATCTCGTTACTCATTCCTTCCATATACCTGAAATTTTTTCCTTCATACAAAACTTCACACAATCTTATTAGCAACATTAGTGCACTTAAGATAAATAAGTCTCAAGGTTCAGTTCTAACACCAAATAAACTTCCATTAGAACACTAGCTACTGTAGCACTTCCCTCAAAAAGCTCAATTCCCCAAAGGAACTCAAGAAGGAACTAACAAGAAGCAAATGCAGAAAATGGCAGAAATCTGTCAAAGCAGACCAGTAGGTAAAGACAAATTGTTTCGCAGACCTTCTGCTGCTAAAATCGAAAAGTGTTGATCTAACGAAAGTTAGATAACAACCTGGGGCAGAAGCACAAAAAATTACAGCTCAATCCGACATACAGAGCTCTCTCAGGAATTTTTACGGTGAAGCACAGAAATCTTTTTCGGGACAGCAACTTTCCCAATTATTACTTCACTCTCATTAGAGGTTACTCTTGGCACAAAAAGAAAATAAAAAGGATAAGGAGAGGTTATTACAGAGGTAATAACTTCCAACACTTATCTAAAACTCTTGGGTTATCTCCCAACAAGTACTTTTCTTTAACGCCTTTAAGTTAGGCATAGAAGCAAAGAAAGAATCAAGTGTTCTCAAATGAAGAAGCATTAAGACCAACTTTCTTGCCCTTACCTCTCTTATTTTTATTCTTAACCTTTGGGAAAATATGATTGTTTGGTGGAGAAGAAAGGTGCATGGTCCCCTTTCCCACATCTATTATTGCTCCAAGGAGTTCTAATAGGGATCTTCCAAGTGTAATTTGTCGTTTTCCTCCAGATTCAATAACAAGATAATCAGTAGAAATCATTTTCCCAAGGATCTTTGTAAACACTCCTTCAGCTATTTCAAGAGGTAATATAGTAGTATTATTAGCAAGAGATATTTCCTTTCCTCCCTCAGTGAGCCCCCAAGTATTCAGAGATTTATAAATATCTTTGGGCATAAGGCAAGATTCAGACATGATATCACAGCGAGCTTGAAAAGGTTCAGCGTTTATCTCAATCTTTATTGTAGGGAACCACTTTGATGGTTCAGAGTTTATTGGAACATAATCATGATGTTCCCTAAGCGTATTATAGCACCCTTCTAATCTAGTAGTGCTAGCCTCAAGAGTATCCAACCTAGCAAATATTTTCGCGAAAGAAGTATCAGTTTGGCTAGGCATGGTGTAAGTGAGGATCAATTTCTTTATAGCATTAATGGCATCATCCTCATTACATTGGAGGAAATCTCCTCGCACAATAGCATCTAAAGAATATCTATAGCAAAGAGCAATCCCAAGGTAAAAACTACTAAGGAACAAGCCTTGAATCATTTTAGGCTCAGTCTTTTCATGTAGGTCAGATATTCTAGACCAAGCTTCCTTAAAACTTTCCTCAATTCCTTGTTTAAAAGTGAGAATTATTTCCTCGGGTGACATAGTGATTGGAGCAAGGCTAGACATAGTGGCAACTCAAGATAGGAACTAATTTTTTTGTGTTTTCAAATAAGAAAGCAAAACAAGTAGAACTGATTTTTTGTGTTTTTGAAGAACAAAACAAGCAAACAAAGCAAAAAGAAAACTAAGCAAAACAAAAACAACGAAGTAAAGAGGTTGGTTATGAGGGACTCCCCTTGTGAAGATGTCCTTGACTCCCCGGCAACGGCGCCAGAAAAAACCTTGATGCGCTCCACTTTGGACGTAGAGCTCGTTGGGAACCCCAAGAGGAAGGTACGATGAATACAGCAACAAGTCTTCCCTCAGTTATGAAACCAAGGTTTAATCGAACCAGTAGGAGCAAGGAAACACCCCAAAGGTGTTACTAGCTGAGCTTTGGCAGGGCACACTACCGGTGCTAGTAGCAACATGGAGACCTGCACAACACAACCACAGAACTTTGTCCCCAATTTGCGATGAGGTTGTCAATCTCATCGTGTTTTGCGGAAAACAAAGGATTAAACGTATCGAATGGAAAGAAGTAAAAGTTTGCAGAAAGTAAAAACAAAGCAGTAAAAGATTGTAGATTGTATGTAAAGAAAAAGGACCGGGATCCATAGTTCACTAGAGGTGGCTCTCCTTAGATAGATAACATGCTAGGTGAACAAATTACAGCGGGGCAATTGACAAACACCGAGAAAGCAATACATGCATATACTAATAATCTTGACTCCTCTGAGACTTGATTGGGCATTACAACATAATACATAGACCGCCATACAACTGCATCTATGACTAATAATCCACCTTCAGGTTATCATCCGAACCCCCTCTAGTATTAAGTTACAAGCAAAAGATTATTGCTTTACGAACTGCGTGTAAAGTAAACAATACGATTGTTCTATGAACAAAGGATTGTTGTTTTCTCCCTAGTAGCAACAACACATCTAGTACCTTAGAGATTTCTGTCACTTCCCCAGATTACCAGAGGCATGAACCCACTATCGAGCATAAATACTAACTCTTGGAGTTGCTAGCATCTACTTGGCCAAGATAGCTACTAACAACAGAAAGCATGCAAGATCACAAATAACAAAGACATGATAGAATCAATAATCAATCTGAAATAGCATCTCGATATCCATCGGATCCCCGCAAACACAACATGTATGAATTACAAATAGATGATCTTGATCATGAACGGAGCTCACAAGATCTAAACATGAAAGCAAAAAAGGAGGAGAAACCAGCCATCTAGCTACTACATGGATCCGTAGTCCAAGGATGAACTACTCACGCATCACACCGGAGGCTTGCATGGTGATGAAGAAGGCTTCCAGGGTGAATTCCCCTCTCCAGCAGGGTGTCGGGAAGAGCTTCAGATCCCCCCGATCTAGGGACAGAGATGACGGTGGCTACAGACTCTTTCGTGGATTTTTGATCGGGTACTTAGGGTTTTTGTCCCGAGGGCAACTTATAGGCGGAAGGGGAGGCCGAGGGGGTGCTAGGGTCGGCCAGACCACCCCCTGGCGCGGGCCAGGCCTAGCCGCGTGGCCAGGTGGTGTGGCCGGCCCCCAGCCCTTCTCCGTCTCGTATTCTGGCACTTGATCCCTTCCGGAAAATAGGCACTTTGGCTTTTGTCCCGTCCAATTCCGAGAATATTCATTTTCTGACTTTCCTGGAACCAAAAACAGCAGAAAACAGGCACCTAGCACTGTGGCTCTTGTTAATAGGTTAGTCCAAGAAATCATAATAAATGTACTCCAAAGTTGGAACAAAACACAATAAAGTGGATAAAACCAAGCATGGAACATCAAAATTATAGATACATTTGCAATGTATCACATTGTGCTCTTCTTACAAACCATATCATGAACCACACCCAGTGTCATTGCATGTGTGTTCTTCTCACAAACCACACATGGATCCACCGGTGTCATTGCATGTCTGCTCTTCTCATTAACCATAGCTAGAGTCATTGCAAGTCTGTTCTTTTCACAAACCACATATCACCAGAGTCATTGCATGTGTGTTCTTCCCATGGACCACACATGGATCCACCAGAGTCATTGCATGTGTGTTCTTCTCACAAACCACATATGGATCCAACCAGTGTCATTGCATGTGTGTTCTTCCCATGAACCACACATGGATCCATCAGTGTCATTGCATGTCTGCTCTTTTCATGAACCACAGCTAGAGTCATTGGATGTGTGTTCTTCTCACAGACCACATATCACTAGTGTCATTGCATGTGTGTTCTTCCCAAAGACCACACATGGATCCACCAGTGTCATTGCATGTGTGTTCTTCTCACAAACCATATCATGAACCACACCCAATGTTATTGCATGCGTGCTCTTCTCACAAACCACACATGGATCCACCAATGCCATTGCATGTGTGTTCTTCTCACAAACCATAACATGAACCACACCCAGTGTCATTGCATGTGTGTTCTTCTCATTAACCCCACATGGATCCACCGGTGTCATTGCATGTCTGCTCTTTTCATTAACCACAGCTAGAGTCATTGCATGTCTATTCTTTTCACAAACCACATATCACAAGAGACATTGCATGTGTGTTCTTCTCACAGACCACACATGGATCCACCAGTGTCATCGCATATATGCTCTTCCCATGAACCACACATGGATCCACTAGTGTCATCGCATGTATGCTCTTTTCATGAACCCAAGCTAGAGTAATTGCATGTGTGTTCTTCTCACAGACCACATATCACCAGAGTCATTGCATGTGTGTTCTTCCCGCAGACCACACATGGATCCACCCAGTGTCATTGCATGTGTGTTCTTCCCACAGACCACACATGGATCCACCAGAGTCATTGCATGTGTGTTCTTCCCATGAACCAGACATGGATCCACCAGTGTCACTGCATGTCTGCTCTTTTCATGAACCACAGCTAGAGTCATCACATGTGTGTTCTTCTCACAAACCACATATCACCGGTGTCATTGCATGTGTGTTCTCCCCATGAACCACACATGGATCCACCAGTGTCATTGCATGTGTGTTCTTCCCAGAGACCACACATGGATCCACCAGTGTCATTGCATGTGTGTCCCAGAGACCACACATGGATCCACCAGTGTCATTGTATGTCTTCTCTTCCCATGAACCACAACTAGAGTCATCACATGCGTGCTCTTTTCATGAACCACCGCTAGAGTCATTGCATTTGTGTTCTTCTTACAAACCATATCATGAACCACACCCAGTGCCATTGCATGTGTGTTCTTCTCACAAACCACACATGGATCCACCGGTGTCATTACATGTCTGCTCTTCTCATTAACCACAGCTAGAGTCATTGCATGTCTGTTCTTTTCACAAACCACATATCACCAGAGTCATTGCATGTGTGTTCTTCCCATGAACCACACATGGATCCACCAGTGTCATTGCATGTGTGTTCTTCTCACAAACCACACATGGATCCGCCTAGTTTCATTGCATGTGTGTTCTTCCCATGAAACACACATGGATCTACCAGTGTCATTGCATATGTGTTCTTCTCATGAACCACAGATGGACCCACCCAGTGTCATTGCATGTGTGTTATTCCCATGAACCACACATGGATCCACCGGTGTCATTGCATGTCTCCCCTTTTCATGAACCACAGCTAGATTCATTGGATGTGTGTTCTTCTCATAGACCCCATATCACCATTGTCATTGCATGTGTGTTCTTCCCAAAGACCACACATGGATCCACCAGTGTCATTGCATGTGTGTTCTTCTCACAAGCCATATCATGAACCACACCCAATGTCATTGCATGTGTGATCTTCTCACAGACCACACATGGATCCACAAGTGTCATTGCATGTGTGTTATTCTCACAAACCATATCCTGAACCACACCCAGTGTCATTGCATGTGTGTTCTTCTCATTAACCCCACATGGATCCACCGGTGTCCTTGCATGTCTACTCTTTTCATTAACCACAGCTAGAGTCATTGCATGTCTGTTCTTTTCACAAACCACATATCATCGGAGTCATTACATGTGTGTTCTTCCCACAGACCAAACATGGATCCACCAGTGTCATCGCATGTCTGCTCTTCCCATGAACCACACATGGATCCACCAGTGTCATCGCATGTGTGCTCTTTTCATGAACCACAGCTAGAGTCATTGCATGTGTGTTCTTCTCACAGACCACATATCACCAGAGTCATTGCATGTGTTTTCTTCCCATAGACCACACATGTATCCACCCATTGTCAATGCATCTGTGTTCTTCCCACAAACCACACATGGATCCGCCAGAGTCATTACATGTGTGTTCTTCCCATGAACCACACATGGATCCAGCAGTGTCATTGCATGTCTACTCTTTTCATGAACCACAGCTAGAGTCATCGCATGTGTATTCTTCTCACAAACCACATATCACCGGTGTCATTGCATGTGTGTTCTCCCCATGAACCACACATGGATCCACCAGTGTCATTGCATGTGTGTTCTTCCCACATACTACACATGGATCCACCAGTGTCATTGCATGTGTGTCCCATGAACCACACATGGATCCACCAGTGTCATTGTATGTCTGCTCTTTCCATGAACCACAGCTAGAGTCATCACATGCGTGCTCTTTTCATGAACCACAGCTAGAGTCATTGCATGTGTGTTCTTCTTACAAACCATAGCATGAACCACACCCAGTGTCATTGCATGTGTTTTCTTCTCACAAACCACACATGGATCCACTGGTGTCATTGCATGTCTGCTCTTCTCATTAACCACAGCTAGAGTCATTGCATGTCTGTTCTTTTCACAAACCACATATCACCAGAGTCATTGCATGTGTGTTCTTCCCATGAACCACACATGGATCCACCAGTGCCATTGCATGTGTGTTCTTCTCACAAACCACACATGGATCCACCCAGTGTCATTGCATGTGTGTTCTTCCCATGAACCACACATGGATCTACTAGTGTCATTGCATCTGTGTTCGTCTCATGAACCACAGATGGATCCACCCAGTGTCCTTGCATGTGTGTTCTTCCCATGAACCACACATGGATCCACTAGTGTCATTGCATGTGTGTTATTCTCACAAACCACACATGGATCCACCTAGTGTCAGTGCATGTGTGTTCTTCCCATGAACCACACATGGATCCACCAGTGTCATTGCATGTCTGCTCTTTTCATGAACCACAACTAGAGTCATTGGATGTGTGTTCTTCTAACAGACCACATATCACCAGTGTCATTACATGTGTGTTCTTCCCAAAGACCACACATGGATCCACCAGTGTCATTGCATATGTGTTCTTCTCACAAACCATATCATGAACCACACCCAATGTCATTGCATGTGTTTTCTTCCCATAGAACACACATGGATCCACCAGTGTCATTGCATGTGTGTTCTTCTGACAAACCATATCATGAACCACACCTAGTGTCATTGCATGTGTGTTCTTCTCATTAATCCCACATGTATCCATCGGTGTCATTGCATGTCTGCTCTTTTCATGCACCACAGCTAGAGTCATCGCATGTGTGTTCTTCTCACAAACCACATATCACCGGTGTCATTGCATGTGTGTTCTCCCCATGAACCACACATGGATCCACCAGTGTCATTGCATGTGTGTTCTTCCCACATACTACACATGGATCCACCAGTGTCATTGCATGTGTGTCCCATGAACCACACATGGATCCACCAGTGTCATTGTATGTCTGATCTTCCCATGAACCACAGCTAGAGTCATCACATGCATGCTCTTTTCACGAACCACAGCTAGAGTCATGGCATGGGTGTTCTTCTTACAAACCATAGCATGAACCACACCCAGTGTCATTGCATGTGTTTTCTTCTCACAAACCACACATGGATCCACTGGTGTCATTGCATGTCTGCTCTTCTCATTAACCACAGCTAGAGTCATTGCATGTCTGTTCTTTTCACAAACCACATATCACCAGAGTCATTGCCTGTGTGTTCTTCCCATGAACCACACATGGATCCACCAGTGTCATTGCATGCGTGTTCTTCTCACAAACCACACATGGATCCACCCAGTGTCATTGCATGTGTGTTCTTCCCATGAACCACACATGGATCTACCAGTGTCATTGCATGTGTATTCTTCTCATGAACCATAGATGGATTCACCGAGTGTAATTGCATGTCTGTTCTTCCCATGAACCACACATGGATCCACTAGTGTCATTGCATGTGTGTTCTTCTCACAAACCACACATGGATCCACCTAGTGTCATTGCATGTGTGTTCTTCCCATGAACCACACATGGATCCACCAGTGTCATTGCATGTCTTCTCTTTTCATGAACCACAACTAGAGTCATTGGATGTGTGTTCTTCTAACAGACCACATATCACCAGTGTCATTGCATGTGTGTTCTTCCCAAAGACCACACATGGATCCACCAGTGTCATTGCATATGTGTTCTTCTCACAAACCATATCATGAACCACACCCAATGTCATTGCATGTGTGTTCTTCTCACAGACCACACATGGATCCACCAGTGTCATTGCATGTGTGTTCTTCTGACAAACCATATCATGAACCACACCCAGTGTCATTGCCTGTGTGTTCTTCTCATTAACCCCGCATGGATCTATCGGTGTCATTGCATGTCTGCTCTTTTCATTAACCACAGCTAGAGTCACTACATGTCTGTTCTTTTCACAAATCACATATCGCCAGAGTCATTGCATGTGTGTTCTTCTCACAGACCACATATCACCTGTGTTATTGCATGTGTGTTCTTCTCACAAACCTCGTAAGGATCCACCGGTGTAATTGCATGTGTGTTCCTCTCATAGACCACACATGGATCCACCGGTGGCATCACAGGTCTGCTCTTTTCGTGAACCACAGTTAGAGTCATCGCATGTGTGCTCTTTTCATGAACCACAACTAGAGTCATTGCATGTGTGTTCTTCTTACAAACCATATCATGAACCACACCCAGTGTCATTGCATGTGTGTTCTGTTGGGTCCGCACCATAGAAAACAAAAATTTTCCTACGATGAGAACTACACGCCAAGATCTATCTACTATGTACAGAGAAACGGGTGGACATACATCCAACGAGAACTTACCCTCGAAGACAACAAGTTTTTTGAACGAGTAGGAACTCGTGGTTGATGTAGTCGTACACTTGCCGATCTCAAGATCGAGTGGAAGTCCGAGCGCCGCAACTCAGCAGCGCATCTGTACTCGCACACAAGTTCAAGCCACCAGAGAACCTCCACCTCCTCGCTCCAGCGATCCAGCGGAAGCAGCAACTCCTTCCAGACAAAATGCCACCGAGAACATGTATCTCGCTAATCCGAGACCATGGGGGAATAATTCTAGAGGGGGAGAGAGATCCTTCACAAGGAGGTGTGAGGAAGAAGGAGGAAGAGGGTGCCCTTTTATAGGAGGAGGGGGGTACCCCCTCTCTCCATGGCCGGCGCATGGGGGGTGACCCCTCACCTCCCCCATTCATGTGGTGGTAACCCCTCCACATTAAAATGCCTCTTCAAATCCCCCTTTAAAGTCCCTACTTTAAATGCATTAAAATTCTCCAAGTTTAATGCTCTCTTATTTAATAAAAATCTTTTATTAAATTTATTCAGAATTTTGTTAATTACTATAATTAACAAACATTCACATATAGCCCCTTGCAATATTTCAATATCACATGCAGAACCACTTTCTGCAATTTCACCCGAAAAAATTTCCGGTTTCTATCAAAACAATTCTTGCGCTTTGCAATTCTTTCGTCTGAAACATATGTGCTCCAAAATGGTGTCTGGTAAATCTTAAGTGTGTCACCCTACGGTTCGCGAATAGTGCAGACATGATTGAGACTCTTCTCAGATCAATAATCAGAAGCGGGACCTGGAGATCCATACTGACTCCTGCATATTCAACGATGACTTCTGTGATCGTGAGAACCTTTAACGCTTGTAACTAAATCCCTTTGTCTCGCGATATATTACATGTCCGAGATTCGATCATAGGTATCTCCATACCTAGTTTGATCTCGTTACCGACATGCACTCTTTTCTCGTTCCCGTGATATAACATTCTAGTGATCACATCACTTGCTTGCAAGCTGCCTCAATGTGATATCACCGAGAGGGCCCAGAGTATATCTATCCGTCATCGGGATTGACAAATTCCACTCTTCATCCATGAGCCTCAACATAACACCTTCGTAGCACTGAACCCATCTTTATAGTCACCCTGTTACGGTGTGACGTTTGATGTTATCAAGATACTCTTCCGGTGTTAGCAATTAACATGATCTCATGGTTTAAGGATAAAGATTACTTCGTATGATGTTATAGCAATATAAACATAATGACTTGATCGTAATGCTATACTTTGGATGAATGTTCATCACATCATTCCACCAATGGTGTGACCTTGTTATTAACAACATCCAATGTCCATGATCAGGAAACCTTGATCATCTTGTTAATCAACAAGCTAGTCTATAAGAGAGGCATAACTAGGAACCCTTTTTGTTTATTAAACACACATGTATTGATGTTTCCGATCAATACAATTATAGCATGCAAAATAAACATCTATCATATATAAGGAATACATAATAACAACTTTATTATTGCCTCTCAGGGCATATTTCCTTTAGTCTCCCACTTGCACTAGAGACAATAATCTAGTTCACATAGTGATAAATCTAACACCCATGGAGTTCTGGTGTTGATCATGTTTTGACTAGGGAGAGCTTTGGTCAACGGATCTGCTACATTTAGGTCCGTGTGTACTTTACAAATCTTTATATCTCCATCCTTGACATGCTCGCGGATGGAGTGAAACCGGCGCTTAATATGCTTGGAATTCTTGTGAGACCTCGGTTCCTTTGCATTGGCTATGGATCCATTGTTGTGACAATAGATCATCATTGGGTCCAATGCACTAGGAACCACACCTAGTTCCGTAATGAACTCTTTCATCCAAACCGCTTCCTGCGCCGCTTCTGAAGCAGCAACATATTCCGCCTCCGTTGTTGATCCAGCCACCACAGGTTGTTTGGAACTCCTCCAACTAACTCCTGCTCCGTTCAAGAGAAATACGTATCCGGATTGAGACTTAGAGTCATCCGGATTGGTGTCAAAGCTAGCATCGACATAGCACTTAGCGACTAGCTCTTCTTCACCTCCGTATATAAGAAACATATCCCTAGTTCTTCTCAAGTACTTGAGGATGTTCTTTACTGCTATCCAGTGTTCCGAACCTGGATCAGATTGGTACCTACTAGTCAAACTAATAGCATGTGCCACATCCGGACTTGTACATAGCATGGCATACATAATAGAGCCTATGGCCGAGGCATAGGGGATCTTATCCATCACTCTCTTTCTTCCGCTGTAGCCGGACTTTGAGTCTTACTCAATGTCTTGCCTTGCAACATAGGTAAGAACCCCTTCTTACTTTCGTCCATATTAAATTTCTTTAATATCTTATCAAGGTATGTACTCTGCGATAGCCCAATTAGGTGCCTTGATCTATCCCTATAGATTTTAATGCCTAATATATATGAAGCTTCACCAAGGTCTTTCATCAAAAATTTGCTGTTTAGATAACTTTTAACACTTTTAAAAGATCTATATCATTTCCAATCAATAATATGTCATCCACATATAATATCAGAAATGCCACATTGCTCCCACTCACTTTCTTGTAAATACAAGCCTCTCCATAAGTTTGGACAAATCCAAACTCGTTGATCACCTCATCAAAGCGGAGATTCCAACTCTAGGATGCTTGCTTCAGTCCATAGATGGATCGCTGAAGTTTGCATACCTTATCAGCATCCTTAGGATCGACAAAACCCTTAGGTTGTATCATATACAACTCTTCTTCAATATTACCATTGAGGAACGCAGTTTTGACATCCATCTGCCATATTTCATAATCGAAATATGCAACAATTGCTAACATAATCCTAACCGACTTAAGCATCGCTACGGGAGAGAATGTCTCATCATAGTCAACTCCTTGAATTTGTCGAAACCCCTTTGCGACAAGTCGAGCCTTATAGATGGTCACATTACCATCAGCATCCGTTTTTATTTTGAAAATCCATTTATTCTCAACGGCCTTTCGATCGTGAGGTAAGTCCACCAAGGTCCAAACTTGGTTCTCATACATGGATTCCATCTCGGATTTCATGGCTTCTAGCCATTTGTTGGAATCCAGGCTCATCATCGCTTCTTCATACGTCGCATGGTCATCCATTTCATCAACCACAAAATTCACAATAGGATTGCCGTACAGTTCAGGAGTTGCACGTGTCCTGCTTGACCTGCGAGGTTCGGTAGTGTCCTCTTTCGGAGTTTCATGATCAATATCATTAGATCTCTCTTCATTAGGTGAAGTCAACTCCGAAACAACTTCCGGTGCTGTGCTAGTTGCCATTTCATGAAGAGAAGGTTCAGTAACCTCTTCGAGTTCTACCTTCCGACAACTCACACCTTTCACGAGAAACTCCTTCTCAAGAAAGGATCCATTCTTGGCAACAAAAACCTTACCCTCGGATCTATGATAGAAGGTATACCCAATCGTTTCCTTAGGGTATCCTATGACGATGCATTTTTCCGCTTTGGGTTTGAGTTTATCCGGCTGAAGTTTCTTCACATAAACATCGCATCCCCAAACTTTAAGAAATGACAGCTTAGGTTTGTTTCCAAACCATAATTCATACGGTGTCGTTTCAACGGATTTAGATGGTGCTCGATTTAAAGTGAATGCAGTTGTTTCCAGTGCATAACCCCAAAATGATAGTGGCAAGTCAGTTAGAGACATCATAGATCGAACCATATCCAATAAGGTACGATTACGACGTTCCGACACACCATTACATTGTGGTGTTCCGGCAGGCGTGAGTTGTGAAACCATTCCACACTCTTTCATGTGTGTGCTAAACTCGTAACTTAGGTACTCTCCTCCACGGTCAGACCGTAGAAATTTGATCTTTCTATTACGATGATTTTCCACTTCATTCTGAAATTCCTTGATTTTCAAAAGTTTCAGAGTTGTGTTTCATCAAATAGATATACCCGTATCTACTCATATCATCAGTGAAAGTAACAAAAGAACGATATCCACCTTGCGCCGACACACTCATTGGTCCACACACATCAGTATGTATGATTTCCAATAAATCTATCGCCCGTTCCATTGAACCGGAAAACGACGTTCTAGTCATCTTGCCCATAAGGCATGGCTGACATGTATCAAATGATTCAAAATCAAGTGATTCCAAAAGTCTATCAAAATGGAGTTTCTTCATGCGTTTAACGCCAATATGACCTAGACGGCAGTGCCACATATATGCAGATATATCATCATCAAGTTTAATCTTTTTAGCATTAACATTATGAATGTGCGTAATATTACTATCGAGATCCATCAGAAATAAACCATTCAACATAGGTGCATGACCATAAAATATATTATCCATATAAATCTACCAACCATTGTTTTCAGATTTAAACGAATAACCACTTTGCATCAAACACGATCCGGATACAATGTTCATGCTCAGTGCAGGCACCAAATAACAATTATTTAGGTTTATAACTAATCCTGATGGCATATGTAGAGGTAGCGTCCCGATGGCGATCACATCAAATTTTGATCCATTGCCGACCCGCATCCTCACCTCATACCTTGCTAGTTGTCGCTTGTTCCATAGCCCCTGAACCGAGTTACATATATTAGCAACCGATCCCGTATCAAATACCCAGGTGCTACTAAGAGTACTAGTCAAGTACACATCAATAACATGTATATCATATATACCTTTGTTTGCCTTGCCGGACTTCTTGTCCACCAAATACTTGGGGCAGTTGCGCTTCCAATGGCCAGTCCCCTTGCAATAGTAGCACTCGGTATCATACTTAGGGCCAGCCCGGGGTTTCTTTTCAAGCGCACCAACAGATTTTCCACCCTTCTTTCCCTTGTGCTTGCATTTCTTGTCTTTCTTGAAACCGGTGGTCCTATTGATCATCAACACTTGATGTTCTTTCCTAATCTCCACTTCTGCAGTATTAAGCATTGACAGAAGCTTGGGAAGAGTCTTCTTCATGCCCTGCATATTATATTTCATCACGAAGCTCTTGTAGCTAGGTGGCAGAGATTGGAGAACACGATGTATGCCCAAGTCAATGGGAATCGTTATTCCCAAGGACACAAGCTTATCGGCGTACCCAGACATTTTGAGTACATGCTCACTAACGGAGCTGTTCTCCTCCATCATGCAGCTAAAGAACTTTTCAGTAGCATTATAACTCTCTACGGCAGCATGGGTATCGAAAATCATTTTCAGTTCTCCCATGGTATCAAAGGCATTGCCATTTTCTAAACGCTTTCGAAGTTCTGGCTCTAGCCCATATAGTATGCCGCAATGAACTAAGTTGTGGTCCTCCTGACGAGTCACATAGACATTCTTTTCCTCGTCAGGGGCATCAGGAGCTGGTGGGGGGCCTAGCGGCGCATCTAACACATATTGCTTTTGTGCAGCAGTGAGGAGAATCCTCAAATTCATAGCCCAATTGGTGAAGTTGCTACCATTCGTAGCAAGTTTCTCTTTCTCCATGAACACATTGAAATTAAAAGCAGGTGGTGCCATCTACAACTGAATTTGTAAAGTTAATTTAGACTAAGAGTATCTATCATACATTTACTTACAATAATACCATATCAATACACTAGCCCAACAACGATCTAAACTAGACGCCTCTAATTTATCAATTGCAAGTTTTACCTGGCTTAGGGCTTTCGGAGATAGAACCATTCTCACCTACGAACATGAACCACAACGAGGATAACTAAGTTATTAGCAACTCGTTGTAAATGAGATATTGACTATAGTAGGAGAGATAGACACCCGCCATCCACTTATGCAAAACAAGTTGCATGTCAGTCGTGGAACCGGTCACATGTACGATGACATGTAAGGTTGGTCCGGGCCTCTTCATCCCACTATGCCACCAATATCCAAAATACATAGAAGATGCAACAACATGATCATCATCGCCCACATAGAAACATATGTGTACTACCCGTGCAAAGAACCTACGCATAGATTGGGCTCTGATACCACTGTTGGGTCCGCAGCATAGAAAACAAAAATTTTCCAACGATGAGAACTACACGCCAAGATCTATCTACTATGTACAGAGCAACGGGTGGACATACATCCAACGAGAACTTACCCTCGAAGACAACGAGTTTTTTGAACGAGTAGGAACTCGTGGTTGATGTAGTCGTACACTTGCCGATCTCAAGATCGAGTGGAAGTCCGAGCGCCGCAACTCAGCAGCGCATCCGTACTCGCACACACGTTCAAGCCACCGGACAACCTCCACCTCCTCGCTCCAGCGATCCAGTGGAAGCAGCAACTCCTTCCAGAAGAAATGCCACCGGGAACATATATCTTGCTAATCCGAGACCATGGGGGAATAATTCTAGAGAGGGAGAGAGATCCTTCACAAGGAGGTGTGAGGAAGAAGGAGGAAGAGGGTGCCCTTTTATAGGAGGAGGGGGGGGGTACCCCCTATTTTCATGGCCGGCGCATGGGGGGTGACCCCTCACCTCCCCCATTCATGTGGTGGTAACCCCTCCACATTAAAATGCCTCTTCACATTCCCCTTTAAAGTCCCTACTTTAAATGCATTAAAATTCTCCAAGTTTAATGCTCTCTCATTTAATAAAACTCTTTTATTAAATTTATTCAGAATTTTGTTAATTACTTTAATTAACAAACATTCCGATATAGCCCCTTGCAATATTTCAATATCACATGCAGAACTAGTTTCTGTAATTTCACCCGAAACAATTTCCAGTTTCTATCGAAACAATTCCTGCGCTTTGCAATTCTTTCATCTGAAACATATGTGCTCCAAAATGGTGTCCGGTAACTCTTAAGTGTGTCACCCTACGGTTCGCGCATAATGCAGACATGATTGAGACTCTTCTCAGATCAATAATCAAAAGCGGGACCTGGAGATCCATACTGACTCATGCATATTCAACGATGACTTCTGTGATCGTGAGAACCTTTAACGCTTGTAACTAAATCCCTTTGTCTCGCGATATATTACATGTCTGAGATTCGATCATCGGTATCTCCATACCTAGTTTGATCTCGTTACCGACATGCACTCTTTTCTCGTTCCCGTGATATAACATTCTAGTGATCACATCACTGGCTTGCAAGCTATCTCAATGTGATATCACCGAGAGGGCCTAGAGTATATCTATCCGTCATCGGGATTGACAAATTCCACTCTTGATCCATGAGCCTCAACATAACACCTTCGTACCACTGAACCCATCTTTATAGTCACCCTGTTACGGTGTGACGTTTGATGTTATCAAGATACTCTTCCGGTGTTAGCAATTAACATGATCTCATGGTCTAAGGATAAAGATTACTTCGTATGACGTTATAGCAATATAAAAATAATGACTTGATTGTAATGCTATACTTCGGATGAATGTTCATCAATCATTCCACCAATGGTGTGACCTTGTTATTAACAACATCCAATGTCCATGATCAGGAAACCTTGATCATCTTGTTAATCAACAAGCTAGTCTATAAGAGAGGCATAACTAGGAACCATTTTTGTTTATTAAACACACATGTATTGATGTTTCTGATCAATACAATTCTAGCATGCAAAATAAACATCTATCATATATAAGGAATACATAATAACAACTTTATTATTGCCTCTCAGGGCATATTTCCTTCAATTTTTTAAGGGGGGAAGGTTTGTAACATCCCAAAACTTTAATCCAAGAATATTAAGATCCAAATCATCAAATTGAGAGTCAACAAAAACTTTTCCATTTAAAAATATTTAAGCATTCATATGTGGGTGCATTTAAATTAGGAGTTGTTTGAAATGCCATGATTGAGTGATCCATTGGTTGTAAAATGATTCTATGATGACTGTCACATCATCTAGATCATCCCTAAGAAAATCCCAAAGAAAAGGAAATCAAAAAGAATTAAATAAGGAAATGGTCCTTTTGCCATTCTAATCAACTAGCAAGGGGTGCAAAGAACCACAATTGTCTATGTTGGAATTGAGTGCTAGGAACACCCAAAGTGGGCTAGTTGATTAAAATGGCAAAAGTGACCATTTCCTTATTTAATTATTTTTGATTTCCTTTTCTTTGGGATTTGCTTGGGGATGATCTAGATGATGTGACATTCATCATAGAATCATTCTACAACCAATGGATCACTTAATCATGGCATTTCAAACAACTCCTAATTTAAATGCACCCACATATGAATGATTAAATATTTTTAAATGGAAAAGTTTTTGTTGACTCTAAATTTGATGATTTGGATCTTAATAATCTTGGATTAAAGTTTTGGGATGTTACAAACCTTCCCCCCTTAAAAAAATTGAAGGAAATATGCCCTGAGAGGCAATAATAAAGTTGTTATTATGTATTCCTTATATATGATAGATGTTTGTTTTGCATCCTAGAATTGTATTGATCGGAAACATCAATACATGTGTGTTTAATAAACAAAAAGGGTTCCTAGTTATGCCTCTCTTATAGACTAGCTTGTTGATTACCAAGATGATCAAGGTTTCCTGATCATGGACATTGGATGTTGTTAATAACAAGGTCACACCATTGGTGGAATGATGTGATGAACATTCATCCGAAGTATAGCATTACGATAAAGTCATTATGTTTATATTGCTATAACAACATACGAAGTACTCTTTATCCTTAGACCATGAGATCATGTTAATTGCTAACACCGGAAGAGTATCTTGATAACATTAAACGTCACACCGTAACAGGGTGACTATAAAGAGGGGTTCAGTGCTACGAAGGTGTTATGTTGAGGCTCATGGATCGAGAGTGGAATTTGTCAATCCCTATGACGGATAGATATACTCTGGGCCCTCTCGGTGATATCACATTGAGATAGGTTGCAAGCAAGTGATGTGATCACTAGAATGTTATATCACGGGAACGAGAAAAGAGTGCATGTCGGTAACGAGATCAAACTAGGTATGGAGATACCGATGATCGAATCTTGGACATGTAATATATCGTGAGACAGAGGGATTTAGTTACAAGCATTAAAGGTTATCACGATCACAGAAGTCATTGTTGAATATGAAGGAGTCAGTATGGATCTCTAGGTCTCGCTTCTGATTATTGATTTGAGAAGAGTCTCAATCATGTCTGCATTATTCGTGAACTGTAGGGTGACACACTTAAGAGTTACCGGACACCATTTTGGAGCACATATGTTTCAGACGAAAGAATTGCAAAGCGCAGGAATTGTTTCGGTAGAAACCGGAAATTGTTTCGGGTGAAATTGCAGAAAGTGGTTCTGCATGTGATATTGAAATATTGCAAGGGGCTATATGTGAATGTTTGTTAATTAAAGTAATTAACAAAATTCCGAATAAATTTAATAAAAGAGTTTTATTAAATGAGAGGGCATGAAACTTGTAGAATTTTAATGCATTTAAAGTAGGGACTTTAAAGGGGAATGTGAAGAGGCATTTTAATGTGGAGGGGTTACCACCACATGAATGGGGGAGGTGAGGGGTCACCCCCCATGCGCCGGCCATGGAGAGAGGGGGTACCCCCCTCCTCCTATTAAAGGGCACCCTCTTCCTCCTTATTCCTCACACCTCCTTGTGAAGGATCTCTCTCCCCCTCTAGAATTATTCCCCCATGGTCTCGGATTAGCGAGATACATGTTCCCGGTGGCATTTCGTCTGGAAGGAGTTACTGCTTCCACTGGATCGCTGGAGCGAGGAGGTGGAGGTTGTCCGGTGGCTTGAACGTGTGTGCGAGTGCGGATGCGCTGCTGAGTTGCAGCGCTCGGACTTCCTCACGATCTTGAGATCGACAAGTGTATGACTACATCAACCACGAGTTCCTACTCGTTAATAAAACTCGTTGTCTTCGAGGGTAAGTTCTCGTTGGATGTATGTCCACCCGTTGCTTTGTACCTAGTAGATAGATCTTGGCGTGTAGTTCGCATTGTAGGAAAATTTTTGTTTTCTATGCTGCGGACCCAACAAAAATCTCGTCCCGAGATTTAAGAAAGAAAACTAGGAACTAAAGAGATCTGGGAACTCAGTCCTAATGTAATGTTCTCGCTCCCAAGTGGCTTCTTCTTCGGTCTGGTTTCTCCATTGAATCTTGAGAAATTTGATACTCCGGGTCCTGGTGGTTCTGTAGGCTTCCTCTAGGATATGGATGGGCACTTCATGATACGTCAGATCCTTGTTGATATCAACAACTCGGTGATCGATGTTTTTGAACACTTCGGTCTTCTCCGGCACTTCTAGGCATTTGCGAAGTAACGAAATATGGAACACATTATGGATGGCTGACATCTTTTCTGGCAGTTCCAGTTGATACGACACTTCTCCTCGACGATTCAGAATCTTGAAGGGTCCGATATATCTAGGGGATAACTTTCCTTTCAGACTAAAACGTTGCGTTCCCTTCAATGGCGAAACCTTGAGATACATGAAATCTCCGATATTGAAAGTCAGGTCTCTCCTTCTCTTGTCAGCATAACTCTTCTATCTGGATTGGGCGGTCTTGAGGTGCTCACAGACTTTGTGAACCTTCTCTTCAGCTTCTCAGAGAATGTCGGGTCCAAAGATCTGACTCTCTCCTACTTGCGACCAATTCAAAGGGGCACGGCACTTTCTTCCGTATAGGAACTCAAATGGTGCCATTTGCAAGCTGGATTGATAACTGTTATTATATGAGAATTCTGGGAAAGGCAGGCACTCTTCCCATTTTGATCCGTATTCTAACACACAAGCTCTCAACATATGCTCTAGGATTTGGTTGACTCTTTCAGTCTATCCATCGGTTTGCGGGTGATAAGCTGTGCTGAAATTCAACTTGGTTCCTAATCCTTCTTGGACTTTCTGCCAAAATCTCGAGGTAAATTGGGTTCCTCGATCTGATACTATGGTCTTGGGGGTTCCATGCAAACTAACAATTCTAGCAATGTACAACTCTGCTAGCTTCGAACTCTGGTAGGTTGTCTTGACAGGTATAAAATGAGATACCTTGGACAGTCTATCAATGATGACCCAGATTGAGTCATTTCCCCTACTAGAAGTAGGCAAACCGGAGATAAAGTCCATTCTGACGGAATCCCATTTCCATTCCAGAATCTGCAATGGTTGCAACAGTCCTGCGGGTCTCTGATGTTCCGCTTTGACTCTCTGACATATATCACACTTGGCGATGTAGCTTCCGATTTCTCTCTTCATCTTGTGCCACCAAAATTGCTCTTTCAAATCTTGATACATCTTTGTTCCTCCGGGGTGGATAGAATAAAGAGTATCATGAGCTTCTTGCATGATAACTTGCTTCAATTCCGAATCTGCTGGCACACAGATACGGCCTTTGTACCACATAACTCCTTCTTCATCTTCGGTGAATCCAGGTACCTTTCTTGTACCAATACGACGTTTGATTCCGTCGATACTTTCATTTCCCTTTTGGGCTTCCTTGATTTGGCTAATCAAAGTGGGTTGAAGTTCAATGCTAGCTAAAAATCCTTTGCTAACTGGCTCAGTTCTAAACTGCTCCAACTCCTCATACAAACTTGGTTGCTTCTCCTTGATCATGGTGTTTAGCCTACACGGTAATCTGCTAAGAGCATCCGCTACCACATTGGCTTTGCCGGGGTGATAGTGAATGTCAAGGTCATAATCCTTGATTAACTCTATCCATCTCCTTTGCCTCATATTCATCTCCTTCTGAGTGAAAATATACTTCAAGCTTTTGTGGTCTGAGTAAATCTCACAGCGATTACCCATAAGATAATGACGCCATGTCTTCAATGCCAAAACTACGGCTGCTAACTCGAGATCATGGGTGGGGTAATTCTGCTCATGCTGCTTCAGTTGTCGAGACAGATACGCAATGACTTTGCCTTCTTGCATCAACACACATCCGAGACCAATCTTGGATGCATCACAATACACATCAAACGGCTTCTTGATATCTGGCATGATCAATATTGGGGCTGAAATCAATCTCTTCTTCAGCTCTTGGAAACTTGCTTCACATTTGTAGGTCCATTCAAACTTCTTGTCCTTCTTCAACAATTGGGCCATGGGTCTTGCTATGCTCGAAAATCCTTCTACGAACTTGCGGTAGTATCCCGCTAATCCGAGAAATGCACGAACTTGAGTTTGAGTGGTTGGGGCTTCCCATGCTTCGACATCTCTGATCTTGGTGGGATCAGTAGCTATTCCTCCGGCAAACACAATATGTCCTAGGAATCCTACCTCTTTCAGCCAAAACTCACATTTGCTGAACTTGGCATGCAACCGATGCTCTCTGAGGGTTTCAAGGATGATTCTCAGATGTTGCTCATGCTCTTCTCCTGACTTGGAGTAGATAAGGATATCATCGATAAACACAACGACAAACTTGTCTAGAAAGTTCATAAAATCTTATTCACGAGATTCATGAAATAAGCAGAGGCATTGGTTAATCCAAAAGACATGACCGTATACTCGTATAAACCATAGCGAGTAGTAAAGGTGGTCTTCGGAATATCTGTTACACGAATCTTAAGTTGGTGATAACCAGTCCTAAGATCGATCTTAGAGAACACATTTGCTCCAGTCAACTAATCAAATTGATCCTCTATCTTTGGCAAAAGGTACTTGTTCTTGATTGTGACGTCATTCAACTTCCTGTAATCAAACGGTTGCATCCATCTTTCTTGTCGACGAATAATACTGGCGATCTCCATGGCGATGCGCTTGGTTGAATCAAGCCTATTGCCAACATAGCATCCAGCTACTTCTTCAATTCCACTAACTCTGAGGGGTTCATGCTATAGGGTCTCTGGGCTATGGGTCCGGTTCCGGGGATTAGTTCAATAATGAACTCAATATCCCTATCCGGGGGCATGCCTGGAAATTCATCTGGGAATACGTCAGGGTATTCACAGACTACTCTGACTTGGTCTATGGTGGGTAGGGCTAGACTCTTGTTGCACTTGAATTGACGGGGTAAGGTTTCAGATATATGCTCTACTGAGACTCCCGAACTACTGGTCATGGTGATGGCTTTCTTGGCACAGTCAATCAATCCTTTATGCTTTGACATCCAATCCATACCTAGTACTACTTCCAAACCTTTGGTTCCAACTACTATTAGATTGGCATAAAAATCTATCCCATGTATTCTGATAGGCACAACTTTGCAAATGTTTCTAGCTTTTGTAGTTGAACCGGGGATTTGAACTATCATGACATGCTTCAAATTGGTTGGGTGAATCTTACTAGTGCATGCAAATTCTTTGGTGACAAATGAGTGCGATGCTCCAGAATCAAACAACACTCTTGCTAAAACTGAGTAGGCAGAAAACATACCCAGCACTACATCTGGCGCTTCTTGGGCTTCTTCGGCGTTCATGTGGAAGAGACGGCCGTTGCGGTTGTGAGGGTTCCCTAGGGCGAATCTTCTTCCTGGTTGAACACGACGCTGCTGTTGAGCTGGTGCATTCACATTGGCACTGGAGGCAATCTTCTTGGGACACTCGTTGGAATACTGACCCTTCACTCCACACTTGAAACAAGTGATCTAAGACTTGTCTTTTGCTGCCACAGGCATAGCATTGCTTCTAGTTTTGGGTGTAGTGTTGTTGTTTTTGTTGTTGCTCTTGGGAGGTGCACGGTTGAAATTGCTGGCGTTGCCGGGGTGATTGTTGTTTCCTCCGGACTTCACATTGCCTCCGCTACGGTTGGGGTAGCTTGGGCAAGACATTGGGGGTCGGTTGTTCCATGGGGCATATCCGGTAGAAGGGTTGGAACGGTACTTCTGGTGACTGTTGGATCCAGCTTGGTACATCATACGACGTTTGTGGTTGTCGTTTGCTTGGTTAATATTCCTTCCATCTGAATGGCAGAGTCGACTAGCTCTTCGAGATCCTCGAAATGGATGTTGACGAGAACCGTCTACATCTCATCATGCAGTCCGTTCAGGAATCTCTCCTTCTTATTGGCCTCCGTGTTGATCTCATCAGGTGCATACCTGGCGAGGGACAAGAATCTGTCATGGTACTCCACTAAAGACATTCTTCCTTGCTTCAGCTCTCTGAATTCATCCCTCATTCGGGTGACTAGACCCTGTGGCACGTGGGTGCGGTTGAACTTGATTTTGAAGGCTTCCCATGTCATCACTTGACCATGGTTCATTGTGCGGGTGCTGTTCCACCGTGCTCTTGCATCTCCTGCCAAATACTGGGTGGCAAAAAGAACCTTCTCGTTGTCATCCACTCTGGCTACTTCTAAGTTGTTCTCCATTGTCTGCAACCAAGCATCTACATCTAGTGGGTTCTCCGAAGTGCTAAAGATTGGGGGATTGGTATTCTGGAAATTCTTTAGTTTGGATCCTTGATGATCCTGATTTCCATGGCCTTGGTTGTTTTGGGCCATTTGAGCGATCTGCTACAGAGTTGCTAGGTTGGCTTGGCGCTCTGCCCTGCTAGCTTCACGGTCGGCAATTAGCATCTGCATAATCTGCAGCATCGGGTCCTACGATGAGCTGCTCCCTCCAGGATTTCCACGAGTCATCTGAAGATTGAGATAGATAAAGGGGTAAGAGGGAAAGGTCTAAGGTTCATGTTTTTGATTTCAAAGCTAAAACTTTGAGTTTGACTCAGGTTTTGCAACTAACTTCGTTTCATTCATTCAAGCAAAGCACACGATACAAGCACACACACCACAACATCAAAGGAAAGCAGATGGTTTTAAGAACCATTCTGCAAGCTACGATACAATGGGACCGATACTCCTCACTCTACGATAGTGCTCTAGTGCATCTACTCATCATCGATGAAGTCGGAATCATCATCGTCGGTGTAGAAGTCCACATCATCCTCTTCCAGATAGTCATCATCATTACTGAGGTAAGAGTCCATATCTCCCTGGATGTCTTCACCTTCCTCTTCTTCTTCCTTTGCTGCAAGCTGAGCTTCTTGCTCCTTGATGGACTTCTCGAGGTCGGCCACCTTCTTGCGAAGACGGTCGATGGTGCAATCCTTTTTGCATGTGGACGGAGAATAGACTGACGATCCTTGACGAGCAGGGCGAAAGTCTGGGCCTTCTGGGCGACAATGGCGAAGTTGTGGTTGGCGAACTCTCTAGCATTGTCCAACTCCTTCTGTCTGTCGTACAGCAGGAAGTCAAGGTTCTCCACTTGACGCGTCAACTCCGGGTGACTTGGCATCTCCATGGCCATTCCCATAAAATCACGCCTTGCATAGTGAGCAAAGCGGGTTCCTTGGATTTGGTCAACACTCATGGCACACAGACGTGCGAGAGCTTCATGCATTTCCCTGGCTAATCCATCTAGCAAGTTGTTCTCTCTCACGGAGAACTGGATCCTCCCGGACATTGGTGCTTCTATCTTGCCTCTAAGATCAACGGTGACTAGCCATTGTAAGTCTCCTCCTGGGGGTCTAGGAATTTGAGCTCCCAGAAACTCCGGATGCAGGCGTCCCAAGTACTCCGATAGTTCATCAAGATCCCTCTCGAAGATCAGCTGGCTTCCGTTGTCCAACTGGTAGAACTTGCTGAACTGAGTTTCCATCTATAAGAATTGAGGATGAGAAAGTTAGTGAAGTGATCAAGTGTGTCAAAATTTTATGTAGTAATGTAAGAATTTGGAGGAACATGAATTTTTTTGAGAGAAAGAATTCCCAAGGGTAAGAGAGGAAATAATTTTCATAAATACTCACTTTGGGGTTTGAAACTAAGTTTTTGTTCGAACGTCCATTCTAACTAGGGTCTCCTATGGTCAGGATGGCTCTGATGCCAACTTGTCAACACCCGAATTTTTAATCCCAGATACCTCTTATGCCATACATCGCAATCCCAGGATTACCATTTTTGCGAGACATAACAGATTGGATATCACAGTACATCATCCATTACAAACCATAATAAGGTTTTACACAAATAAAGGATCTCATGATCTAGTCTTAGAACAATCAAGCAGCGGAATAAATAGCATAGCAAGGGGTCTATCTTCAGAGTCACAGGCAATGCTGACGATGGGAGATGATCCTAGTTGTTATAGTCGTCCTGCTGTCCTCCTTCAGGGTAGTCCTCCTCATAGTCGGGCCACAGGAATAGCCAGGGACAAAATCCATGAGTACTCTTTAAGTACTCGCAAACTATCACTAACAAGTAGGGTAGTTCTAGTAGGATTCCTAACTCTAAGTTCATTTGTAAAGTTAAGTTTGAAACCTAAGCTGAGTTCAGAAACAAAGAAAGATAAAATAAAGCTTGAAAACACCTAAGTGGGAACTTAATTGTCATAGTCACAACTCTGTTGTGGTCAAGTCATGTCACAATTCTTTTCATAAGTTGTTTTGAAAACATCTGACAACGGAACAGTATGGGCACTACAACTGTCCATAACCGCGGACGCGGCTATTCGAATAGTTTGACACTATGTAGAGGTGGTACACTTTCACCACAAGATTCGATACATCTGTCAGGGATAACCCTGAATCATCATACTTAGTATGGAGATAATCAAACATAACCTTTCCTTTACACACCCTAGTATAAGCACCTCTCCTATGAGTATGGCCTCCCAACCATGACCATCTGTCATCTTGGGCACTACATAGGTGGACAACATTGAGAGGTAGCCTCAGCTCAAACCTCTCCCACGAGGGAATTAATACTAATGCATATAAACTTCCGGCTAAGCCTTACGCAATTCAGGTATTGTGGTTGTACGGTAAAATTGGAATGGTATCGCATCCAAACCCAACCATCAGTTTTTATAAAAGGGCTAAGGCTCATGCCTTAACATTTTCATCATCATCATAAACCATTTGTGTTTCTCAACACATGTCAAAACATCTCAATAGAATGACTCATCATTCCAAGGTTTTCACAAGTCATTTTCACCAAGTATTCCCATCTAAAGTGAATCAAGTTTTGGTTTAGCTCTAAACTACTAAGTTAAGAGTGTTCACTAATGTGGCTAATCTCAATCTCATTCCATAGAATGACATCTAAGTCTAACTAGATGGGTCAAGTTTTATACTTTTTATGCTACCTTTAAACAAGTAAAGGACTTTGGTAAAGTAAAGAAGGTAACACTTGTAAATAAGACTTGGAGTAAGTATAAGTCAAAGGGTATAACCAAAGCATGCCTAATGACTTTGCTTAGGTTTTCTAGCTTGCAAGGGTTAGATTGCATTGTTAATGATGGCTTGCTAGTATAATAACTCCAGTTCCCCCGCTTCATGCCAGGAGGATGAAATCCCTACAGAGCCCTAAGATTCGGCCCCTTCCGGAGTACCCCCGCGAGGATGCTGCCACTCATGGCGGGCCTTGCAAGGACCGGGGCACTGACACCGCCCCCAACAAGAGCAGCTTGGGGGTTGCCCTCCCCAGCGCCGCTCCCCGTGGACTCGATCTGTCAACACCCGGATTTTTAATCCCAGATGCCTGTTATGCCATACATCGCAATCCCAGGATTACCATTTTTGCGAGACATAATAGATTGGATATCACAGTACATCATCCATTACAAACCATAATAAGGTTTTACACAAATAAAGGATCTCATGATCCAGTCTTAGTACAATCAAGCAGCGGAATAAATAGCGTAGCGGGGGGTCCATCTTCAGAGTCATATGCAATGCTGACGATGGGAGATGATCCTAGTTGTCGTAGCCATCCTGATGTCCTCCTTCAGGGTAGTCCTCCTCATAGTCTGGCCATGGGAATATCCAGGGACAAAAGCCATGAGTACTCTTTAAGTACTCACAAACTATCACTAACAAGTAGGGTAGTTCTAGTAGGATTGCTAACTCTAAGTTCATTTGTAAAGTTAAGTTTGAAACCTAAGATGAGTTCAGAAACAAAGAAAGATAAAATAAAGTTTGAAAACACCTAAGTGGGAACTTAATTGTCATAGTCACAACTCTGTTGTGGTTAAGTCATGTCACAATTCATTTCATAAGTTGTTTTGAAAACATCTAACAACGGAATAGTATGGCCACTCCAACTGTCCATAACCGCGGACGCGGCTATTCGAATAGTTTGACACTCTACAGAGGTGGTACACTTTCACCACAAGATTCGATACATCTGTTAGGGATAACCCTGAATCATCATACTTAGTATGGAGATAATCAAACATAACCTTTCCTTTACACACCCTAGTATAAGCACCTCTCCTATGAGTATGGCCTCCCAGCCATGACCATCTGTCATCCTGGGCACTGCATAGGTGGACAACATTGAGAGGTAGCCTCAGCTCAAACCTCTCCCGCGAGGGAACTAATACTAATGCATATAAACTTCCGGCTAAGCCTTACCAAATTCAGGTATTGTGGTTGTACGGTAAAATTAGAATGGTATCGCATCCGAACCCAACCATCAGTTTTTATAAAAGGGCTAAGGCTCATGCCTTAACATTTTCATCATCATCATAAACCATTTGTGTTTCTCAACACATGTCAAAACATCTCAATAGAATGACTCATCATTCCAAGGTTTTCACAAGTCATTTTCACCAAGTATTCCCATCTAAAGTGAATCAAGTTTTGGTTTAGCTTTAAACTACTAAGTTAAGAGTGTTCACTAATGTGGAATGCTAATCTCAATCTCATGCCATAGAATGACATATAAGTCTAACTAGATGGGTCAAGTTTTATACTTTTTATGCTACCTTTAAACAAGTAAAGGACTTTGGTAAAGTAAAGAAGGTAAATCTTGTAAATAAGACTTGGAGTAAGTATAAGTCAAAGGGTATAACAAAAGCATGCCTAGTGCCTTTGCTTAGGTTATCTAGCTTGTTAGATTGCATTGTTAATGATGGCTTGCTAGTATAATACTTGCAAGTGTTAGCTTGCCAATAGTAGCTTGCCTTGGGTAGTGCAGTGGTTGAAGTTTTCTTCCTCCTCCTCTTGGTAGAACTCCTCCTCCTCGAAAGCTTGGTCGGTACTATCGTCTATAAATACATACGGGATACACAATCACCAAACAATGCTTAACTAGTCTACTTAGCACACTAAGGCACACATGTGATGATCTATTATCATCACAAGCATCACAAGGTTTAGCTTGCATTCTTTTTATTTGAGAAAAGTAATTTCTACTCATCGAAAATAACTAAGATTTAATATTCTCCAATTAAAATATGGGATCATGTGGACACATGTCATCACCACATATTCTAACATATGGGAATGTGATTTAAAGGTTGGATCATATTTCATTGAGTTTAAGTTTCATAATTAATGATTTAAAGTGACTAGAAATGCCTATATAGCATTATTTTGGTACTAGTCCAAAGTCACTGCATGCAAACCTTAATATTATTACATATTCAGACAAGTATGGTTAAATGTGATTTTTGAGAGTTGGAATTAACTCAAAATCTATTATGGTTGATTTTAGAAAAATGTTTGAATGCGAAAAAGCTTCTGTCTTGTTATTTTTATTAGGAGAGATCTCTAACTCTAAATGGTTTAAATCCAACAGGCTTGGATAGCGATTTAAAGTACTTTCCAACAAAATTTGAATCACTCAATTTGGATTTGTAAAACTCTCTGAATTGATTTTCAAACTAAGGGACAGAACTAAGTTTTAATCAAAATAGAAGAACATATATTTGAATTCAGTGGGTCACGCAGGAAATAAATGGGTCGGCCTAGTTTACTCCACACAGCGCCCAGGCTGGTTTTAAGTGAGGGCCCCACCTGTCAGTGGGACAGTGGTTGCTGAAGCGGTATGGGCAAACTGTGGTCGTAGGATTAGAACTGGATCTAATGGTCCACGGTCGTCGTCGACGACGGACACGTCGCCGGCGAGACTGAACCCTCGCACGGTCGGTGGAGGTACTGTGAGGGCATACTAGGGCTCTAGCTAGTGCATCGAGGCGGGCAAATGAATAAGTCGACGATGGCGGTTCTCTTGGTACTGGCGGCGTCCCTGGAGATGGCCTGGATCAACGGCTCCCTTCTCCTCCTTCCGCGGCAGACTCCAGCAAAATTCTGGCGCTGCGGGCTACAACTTGCTCTGGTGGGGCTCTGGGAGTGTTCGGAGGCGGAGTGGATGAGAGTGGTGTGATGAATTGGTGTTGGGAGGCGCTCTATTTATAGCGGGGCGAAGCGGCAGTGCGGGTGACGACGATACAGAGGGCTACTGGCATGGGCAAGGTAGGCGGACGGTGGGCGGTCTGCTGGCGGTCCTCTACGGCGTAATGGCGTGGCTAGGGGCGGTGGCAATTGGTGCGGGCTTCCCGCTCTCTGAGGGACGGAGGCGGTGCTCGACACGGCTCCCAGTGACTTTGGGTCGTGCGGCGGTGCACGGTCGTGTCTGGCGGGGTGAGGGGGTCGAGGCAGAGCGGCGTGCAGAGGTTTGTAGAACAGCAACAAGTTTTAGATTAAGTGGATCACCCAAGGTTTATCGAACTCAGGGAGGAAGTGGTCAAAGGTATTCCCTCTCAAGCAACCCTGCAATCAAGATACAAGAAGTCTCTTGTGTCCCCAACACACCCAATACACTTGTCAGGTGTATAGGTGCACTAGTTCGGCGAAGAGATAGTAAAATACAAGTTGTATGGATAATTATAAATGGTAACGGTGCCAGAAAATAGCTTGCTGGCGTGGAAGAGATTAAAGGCAAACTGAAATAAAGATGGAAGCAAGCAAACATGTAACAGATCTAATTGCAAATGGTGTTTCAATGTTTCGAAACAAGGCCTAGGGATCATACTTTCACTAGTGAACACTCTCATATAAATATATCATCTTCATGATACTACTCTGAACTACTCCCCGGTTGGACACTCTAATCCATGGTAGGGCTATAACAGCACACCTCAAAGTAAGCCTTTCCCATCTAGATAACCCCACACTGTCACCTTTAGCACTAGATGGTTCCAGCAAACACCACAATTTCATAGAAACATCCAACTCCAAATATAACTCATAACAAGTATTTGTAATCTCTAGCCTAAGTGCCACCATAGTGTGCACACTGTCACTTTCACACACATGGGGAGAGCAGAGATCTATTAAAGCACTTCAGTAGCAAGGTAGATCTACTTGATTACAAAGATCATGGTCAAAATATGATCATGCATAGAGAGAGAGATGAACACATAGCTACCAGTAGAACCCTTAGCCTTGAGGAAGAACTACTCCCTCATCATCATGGGAATTAGCAATGGCGATGGAGATGGTGGTGGAGATCGATGGAGATGGCTCCGGGGGCACTTCCCCGTCTCGGCAGGGTTCCGGAACAGAGACTTTCTATCCCCCAAATCTCCCCTTCGGTGGTGGCGGCGCTGTGGAACTTTTCGTGGTTGGAGGCTTGATTCTTTAGGGTTTACGCATCGGGAGGCTCTTATAGGCGAGAGGGGAGACCGAGGGGTGCCGGAGGGGCCCACACCACCCCCTGGCGCGCCCTGGCTTGGCCCGCGCCACCAGGTGGTGTGGCCACCCTCTAGCCCTTCTCCGTCTCGTATTCTGGCTCCAAGTGTCCCCCGGTAAATAATAACTTTGGCTTTTGTCCCGTCCAATTCCGAGAATATTCATTTTCTGACTTCCTGGAACCAAAAACAGCAGAAAATAGGTAGCTGGCACTGTGGTTCTTGTTAATAGGTTATTCCAAGAAATCATATGAAAAGTACTCCAAAGTGTGGACAAAACACAAGAAAGTAGATAAAACCAAGCATGGAACATCAAAAACTATAGATACATTTGCAATGTATCAACATCCCCAAGCTTAACTCCTGCTTGTCCTCGAGTAGGTAAGTGATAAAAAGAAAGAATAATTTTTAGGTGACATGCACCATCATAAACTTGATCAAAGTATTTGTAAAACATTCAAAGCCGGGATCATAGTACTTCAATCATAACATGAAAGAAAAAGTTCTAGCAATAAGACAAAGCAACTATGTTGCAACATGAAAAGGCACAAACAAAAGATTCATGAATAATAATGCTTTGCAAGATGTTTGTTTGTTTCACATAAAGAAAACATAGCATAGTGGCATTCAGCTTGTACCTCATAGAGTAGAAAAACATAAATGCATAGGACACCTTCAAAGTTAATAAGAGTGACTAGATACAAATAGTTTAAAACAAGTAATATCAAGGTATGCATCAATCAACTAGTCTTGAGACAATGCACTTAGAACTAAGAATGGCCACTATGCTCTCGAAGTAGGTGCATAAAGGTAGAAGGTGGAGACTCAATATAATGGTGGAAGAAAGCCTTCATAGAAGGAAGTAGGGATTCAAGTCTCATAAAGAGTTTCCAAAAATTATGGTACTTATAACTTTCAGCTTTCATTGCCCCTATCATAAGCATCTTGAAGCTGATTAAGGTTAAAGTGACACAACTAAGAGGATATGCTTGACAACTTATCAACTTTAGTCACAAGTAAGCTCTTGTCATCGTAAGTACATGTGTATCATAAAGAACAGCCAACGGGGTACCCCTTGCACATGATACAAG
Organism: Avena eriantha; assembly: GCA_910589775.1. Taxonomy (NCBI): domain Eukaryota; kingdom Viridiplantae; phylum Streptophyta; class Magnoliopsida; order Poales; family Poaceae; genus Avena; species Avena eriantha. Next base: position 112,245,356 of record OU342742.1, on the reverse strand, counting down.
AGCTATCCCATAATCAAAATGACAAGGCAAGCAGACAATGAGCATCTCAACAATCTTTTTATTTGCTATTTTTATAGTTTTTTATTGAGGATGCTTCATATAGAGCTCATTATGATGATGCTGCAAGTTTCCACCATGATTAGGCATGGCTTAGGCTAGCGGCCCAGGCGTTTCTCTAACACACATACAAACTCCATGATCTTACAAGTTCCACTTTTATTTCACACCGCCGGGATCCATAAGCAAAAGAATATGATATCAACGGGGTACAAAGTACAAGTGCAGTGTTGAAAGCGTTCCCCATGATACATGGTTCTGCTAATTTCAACTTATAAAGCGCAAGCATATACGCAACAAAGAAGGACCCAATGGTTCAAGTTTATTAGAAGCAAAAAAGTAAAGTGTGCCATCAAGTTCACGAGAGCTTTAATCACTAGTTTTCTCAAAACAAGTTTAATTTGGAAGGTAAACAAAAACATGAATATACTTGGAATAGCATAAGCTAGTAGGTAGGTATGGTGGACTCTTTGGAATAACTTGGTTTAGGGAGTTGGATGCATGAGTGGAACTCATACTTGGTTGTGGAGGCTAGCAAAAGACTGGGAGCGACAAACTAAGAGAGCAATAATGGCCATAATCATGCAAAGAGACAAAACATCATTGATCAAAGCATAAAGTGATACTACAAGTTGAAAACTAAAGGATCATATAGGCTATGGTGACTTGAGATAGTCATAACATGGTGTGAGCATGCGCCATGTCAACCCAAATAAAGGATCAAAGGAGAATACCACTATACTATGCTTTAATATGCTAAAATAACGCATGATTCATCCAAGGCACATTAAGCAATCTCAATTGTTTATAAAAAATCATGCTACATTAAAGAATACTAAGCATAGAGCCAAAACAATATCAAGCATGGCATGACAGAGCATATGACACAGTCAAAAACAAGCTCTCTTTACCACTTAAGCATGAGCTTTTCCTACTCTTTTTCAAACCAAACCAAACTATTTGAAAGCCAATGTATGAAAGAGGGGGTCCAACCAATTTATTCAGCAAACTAAGCAAACCAAGCAAACGAAAAACCAAAACAAAAACAAAAAAGAAGACGCTCCAAGAACAACACAACTGTGCATGAAACAATAAAAATAAAGTGTTTGGAAGAAACCTAGGATTTTTATTGATGAAGAAGGGGATGCCTTGGGCATCCCCAAGATTTGACGTTTGTACTTCTTGGATATTTCTTGGGGTGACACACGTGGCATTCTCAAGCTTGAGCTTTAGTCCATTCTTCATCTCATTACATCATTCCTTCCATACACCTGAAATTTTTCCTTCCTACAAAACTTCACACAATCTTTATTAGCAACATTAGTGCACTCAAGATAATTAGTATTTGGGTTGAGTTTCAACACCAATAAAACTTCCATTAAAACACAATATACTGTAGCACTTCCCTCAAAAAGCTCAATTCCCCAAAAAGAACTCAAAAAGGAACCAAGAAGAAGCAAATGGAGAAAATGGCAGAAATTTGTCAAAACAGACCAGCAGGTAAAGCCGAATTTTTTCGAAGACTTTCTGTTACTCAAATAAAAAAGTGCTGAACTAACGAAGGTTAGATAACAACCGAGGGAAGAAGCAAAAAAATTCACGCCTCAAAAGAACGTACAGAGATTTTACACGAAATTTTACGGTGAAGCACAGAAATCTGTTTTGGGACAGCAACTTTCCCAATCAATACTTCTCTCTCATTAGAGGTTACTCTTGGCACAAAAACCAAAATAAAAAGGATAAGGAGCGGTTATTACAGAGGTAATAACTTCCAAGACTCATCTAAAACTTTTGGGTTATCTCCCAATAAGTACTTTTCTTTAACGCCTTTAAGTTAGGCATGATAGTTTGAAAAGATGCTCACATAAGAAATATGAATTGAAGTAAAAAAGAGCATTAAGAAGCAAATTCAAAACACATTTAAGTCTAACCCACTTCCTATGCATAGGAATCTTGTAAATAAACAAGTCATGAAAGAACAAAGCAACAAGCATAGTAAAGCAAAACAAGTGCAACTTCAAGACTTTTAACATAAAGAGGGGAAACTTAATATTATTCAGATGCATAAAACCATGTTTCCCTCTCTCATAATAACTTTCTGTAGCATCATGAATAAAATTAACAATATAACTATCACATAAAACATTCTTATCATGAGCCACATGCATAAAAGAATTAATACTCTCCACATAAACATAGTCATTCTTATTAATTGTAGTGGGAGCAAATTCAACAAAATAGCTATCATTATTATCCTCATCACCATAATCATCAAATATATGAGGCATATTTTAGTCATAATTAATTTCCTCCTCAATAGTAGGTGGACTGAAAATATCATATTCATCATTGCAATCATCATATGTTGGAGGTTTGGTATCATCATAAGTAATAGAATAGCTATCTTCCAAAGCCGGGGAACTGAAAAGATCATTTTCATAAGAACTAGCTTCCCCAAGCTTAGACTTTTCCATAGCATTAGCAGTAATGGTGTCCAAAGAATTCATACTAACACCATTGCTATTAGCATGCAAATAAAGTTCCATAGGTTTTTTAATTTTCTCTTCAAACACTTCATGTCCTAACTCAAGATAAATACTATAAAGCTCTCTAATTTTGTTGTTGTTTTCCATTAAGCCTAACTAGTGAAAACAAGAAAAAAAGAGACAAAATTGCAGAATCTAAAGGAAATAATTTCGAGCACTCACACCGGAGGATGTGAGTACCTTTTACCTTACCTCCCCGGTAACGGCGCCAGAAAATAGGCGTTTGCCGTGGGAGGTTCTTCTTCTTTAATCCTCCGGTGTGAATACCTTTTATCTTACCTCCCCGGCAACGGCGCGAGAAAATAGCTTGATGTCTACGCACTTCTATTCTTGTAGACAGTTATTGGGCCTCCAAGTGCAGAGGTTTGTAGAACAGCAGCAAGTTTTCCCTTAAGTGGATCACCCAAGGTTTATCGAACTCAGGGAGCAAGTGGTCAAAGGTATTCCCTCTCAACCAACCCTGCAATCAAGATACAAGAAATCTCTTGTGTCCCCAACAAACCCAATACACTTGTCAGGTGTATAGGTGCACTAGTTCGGCGAAAAGATAATAAAATACAAGTTGTATGGATAATTATAAGTGGTAACGGTGCCAGAAAATAGCTTGCTGGCGTGGAAGAGATTAAAGGCAAACTGAAATAAAGATGGAAGCAAGCAAACATGTAACAGATCTAATTGCAAACGGTGTTTCAATGTTTCGAAACAAGGCCTAGGGATCATACTTTCACTAGTGAACACTCTCATATAAATATATCATCTTCATGATACTACTCTGAACTACTCCCCGGTTGGACACTCTAATCCATGGTAGGGCTATAACAGCACACCTCAAAGTAAGTCTTTCCCATCTAGAAAACCCCACACTGTCACCTTGAGTACTAGATGGTTCCAACAAACACCACAATTTCATAAAGACATCCAACTCCAAATATAACTCATAACAAGTATTTCAAATCTCTAGCCTAAGTGCCACCATGGTGTGCACGCTGTCACTTTCACACACATGGGAGAGTAGAGATCTAGTAAAGCACTTGAGTAGCAAGGTAGATCTATAGATTACAAGCTCATGATCACAATATGATCATGCATAGAGAGAGATGAACACATAGCTACCGGTAGAACCCTTAGCCTCGAGGAAGAACTACTCCCTCCTCATCATGGGAATCAGCAATGGTGATGGAGATGGTGGCGGAGATCGATGGAGATGGCTCCGGGAGAACTTCCCATCCCGGCAGGGTGTCGGAACAGAGACTTTCTGTCCCCCGAATGTCCCCTTCGGTGGCAGCGGCGCTGCAGAACTTTTCATGGCTGGAGGCTTGATTCTTTAGGGTTTACGCATCAGGAGGCTCTTATAGGCGAGAGGGGAGACCGAGGGGGTGCCGGAGGGGCCCACACCACCCCCTGGCGCGGCCTGGCCTGGCCCGCGCCACCAGGTGGTGTGGCCACCCTCTGGCCTTTCTCCGTCTTGTATTCTGGCTCCAAGTGTCCCCCGGTAAAATAATAACTTTGGCTTTTGTCTCGTCCAATTCCGAGAATATTCATTTTATGACTTCCTAGAACCAAAAATATCAGAAAACAGGTAGCTAGCACAGTGGCTCTTGTTAATAGGTTAGTCCAAGAAATCATATGAAAAGTACTCCAAAGTGTGGACAAAACACAAAAAAGTAGATAAAACAAAGCATGTAACATCAAAAATTATAGATACATTTGCAATGTATCAATGATCTAGATGATGTGACATTCATCATAGAATCATTTTACAACCAATGGATCACTCAATCATGGCATTTCAAACAACTCCTAATTTAAATGCACCCACATATGAATGCTTAAATATTTTTAAATGGAAAAGTTTTTGTTGACTCTCAATTTGATGATTTGGATCTTAATACTCTTGGATTAAAGTTTTGGGATGTTACACGATCCCTTCCGAAGGAGCCATCCCGTCACCTCTGCCATGGGCGCCGAGCATGGACGATGAACCACCCCTCATGGGATTCGGTCGTCTCCCCACATGACCGGGCGGAAGGATCCCCCATTCATCAAAGCGGGGAAGCAGGGTGCGGATCTTTGACTGCCTCTCATCGTGATAGAGCGGTTGATCCCTGACTGCCAGATCAAGTGCGACGGTCGTATGGAGAAGGTTATGAAGGAAGTCCGTGACAACCACATCATCTGTGACACCTTCTCCAAGAGGAACCTGGTCCAACTCGGTCAGATCCCACAAATCCTTGTCGTGCCGATATGGCGGGGCTATCCAACAACAAAGGAACTCCATGGAAACCAGCGGGCCGTTCAGCCTAGCCACGTCTAGCACAGGGATGCGGGCCTAGAGGGCGTCGACCTTTTCCCCCTCCAACACCTAGCTGGACCATAGCCCCCGGAGCTTATCAGCCAGCACCGTCGGAGGCTGAAGCCAACGGTTCTTCTCCAGGGCCTCCATATAGATCCAGTGCTTACAGAAGTCCTCCACCCTCTTTGTCCGGCCATGGAAACCCACGAAGTCCCGTATCTGACCTTGAAAGAGACGCATCCGGTGATGTACGCAGAGGAGGTAATGTGGATCCTGTAAAGTTGGTGGAACAACGCCACCGAGGGTTTCACGCTGACAAAGGCCTCGCACCAGAAGGCGATCGAAAGGGTGGTGACGGAGTTGGGTTGGAGGTGTAGGGCTGAGATCTGGTAGTTCTCCAAGATGGCATAGAAGAAAGGGGAGAAGGGGTACCATCTTGGTAATGATGTTGTGAAAAAAGAAGAGAACACCGAAACACCGAGGCCCTCCCGCTTCGTCATGCCGGGCCACTCCCTAGTCTCCCCCCATTCGTTCTGGCTTGATGCAAGATGGGAGTAGAATTTGTCGATGCCAGATTCGAGACGGATGGTGGAGGGAAGAAACACCCCCTCGACCTCAGCCTCCGTCTCCACCACCGGAGCCACAAACGTCTCCACTTGCTTCCCCTTCATGGAGGAGGCTTTTCGGGGAGGCATCTCGGTCGTCAGTAACCGCTGGCTAAAGAAGGCAAATGGCGAAAGGGGGGGGGGAGCATCTCCAACAGAAGAGGAAGCACGAAGTAGCCGCTTGGGGAAGGCCCTCCCCCTCCTAAAAATAAAAGAAAGAAGATGTCAGCATGTCCAGTCGGGCACAACCATCGAGGCCACAGATCCAAGATCCGAGGAGGCGGGGTGTCAGATCATCTCGAGTGAACGATGAGTCTGGAACACCTGGCGAGGCAGATCCACCGCAAATTCGCGATGGCCTTGACCACTGTTTGGGTCCTTGCCCTTTTGCTACCGATGAGGCGGCGTTCGCAGACCAAGCGCCGGGGGGCTACTGTCGAGCCTGGGATTTAGGGGGTACCCTAGCCCACTAAACATGAGGCCGCCGCTCGGGTTTGTAGTAACCCGTCCTAGGGCACGCCGATCCTCGTCTGCGCTTCGTGAAGGAGCCTCGGGGAGGACACGACCCCCCGAGAGCGAGGTACCCTTCTAGAGCCCCCTCCTTTCAAGAGGGCGCCACGCCATCGGGATCGAACCAGGGTCCCCACGATAACCTTCTTATCACCTAGGAGGACGACAAGCTCAACAGGCGGTCCACGTGTTGAACCGATCACGTGCTGCACCTCAGAAAGGAGGAGATGTTGTCTGGCCGCATCCGTTCTAGAGACGCTGACGCCATCCGTGTTGGCCACCCTCTCTCTTTTTACTACTTTGATGCAAGGACATGGTGGGGCGGCAATAAGCCACCATCGGCGACCACTGCTTTATGATGGACGGGCAGCTACAAAGACCCTAGATCAAGTCCATGTTGGGGAGTCTGGTAGACCGGCAACCTTTGGGCGGCAATGTGGTAACCCTTCCCGTGTAACGAATTGAGGAGCATGTCCGACGCCTCTAAAAAAAGGGAGCTTCTCCTACCTTAGAAGGATATCGATCCCAGTGATACAAAACCTTAATGATACATCCACCATTGAACCCTCGCGAAACATCGCAAGCAATACAATAAAGCAGGAGTAGGGACTTCACCTCCTCAAGAGGGTCCTGAACCTGGGTAAAAAAAATCTTGTGTCCACTCTCAGTCGTGTGCGAGCTCCGCCGCAGCCATCGTCGCCAACAAGACCAGAACACGTGTTCAACCCCCTCTTGAACTCAGGGCTCGTTGGATCCCCAGTTCCTTCACGGGACACAAAGTTCCGACAGTGGCCGGTGGCAGCACACAAACACTAAACCGCTGTGGCGCCAGCGGCATGAGGTCCACGACCAACTAGCAGGCAGGCGCCAGCGAAGCTGGGAAGGACCAAGCAGAAATTTCTTGGTAAGTTCTCTACAAACTAATGCACATAGTATGAGCAACACACTCAATCTAGCCAACCAAAAATTAACAGGTGCTATACTTCCATAGTTTATATACAATAAGAAACCTACACACCGTTGGAAGGAAAAAAATTCACAAAGTCCAGTCCATTCATGAGAGACAAACCTCTCTAACTAGACCACATTGGTTCATATTATGCTTTAGACTATAACGAGAACTTGAACACAAACAAACAAAAATAACTGAGCAGATGTGAATCTACAAACCAACCAACAAACCAGAACAGATGTGATTCTACGACATGCTGACAGTACGGCATTTCATGGATCACAAGACAATCAGTCAATACATCGCATCGCAACTAAATCAGAAGTCATTCAACGATGTGTCAACTCAAGTACTCAACGATCACACAGAATATAAACAAAATAACTCTGGTAAAGAAACAGCGAACTATGCAACACGGCTATGTCTACACGTGTATGATTATAAGTTATAAACAGCTTGATCAGCATAAACAAGTTTTACATAGTATTTGATATTGATTGAGTTCCCTTCATAACCCTCATATGGTCTGGTCTAACTTTTGGTGAACGAAAGACTACATAACAGTTCAAACGAAATCCCATCAGCATGTGGATAATATAATTGCATAAAAAGAGCACTTTTGAGGAATCAAAGCAGCAGAACTGGAAGTTCATACAATAGCTTGTATACAGAAATTGATCGAGGAACTAGATGTGCTGGGTGCATCCAAGATCTCCATCCTTCACCGACCGGCTAGGGCTAGAGTCGACGATCGAGGGTGGGGTCAGGCCGGGATCTTCAAAAGGGGGCCGCTAAGGGAGGACCATGTGTTCGACGGTGTACACTGCGCTGGCAGCGCACAGACACCAGAACGCGGTGGTGCCGACGACGCGAGGTCCACGACCGGCTGGTAGGAAGGCGCCGGCGGCGAAGCTGGGAAGGACGTGGCTCCAGTAGTCGTCTTTCTTGCGCGCCGAGAACATCGCGTAGTGGAAGGTTTCTGAGAGGGCGAGATAGGCGGCTGAAACACCGGCAAGGCGGGGCACGTTTAGGCGGACAGCCTGAGCGCCGGCGGCGAGGCGTCGGCCATTGGTCGAGTTGTAGAGGCCCTTGGTGAAGTGGTAAGGGAAACCAACTAGGCCGCCCGCCACGAAGCCGATTCCAGCAGCATCGATGATATAATCCGGGTACGGCTTGATATCCGGCTGCATCCCTAGTCGCTAAACGCCTCTACGGCGGTGGCGGCGGGTCGGAGCGGGGGCGGCATAGAAAACCTAGACGTGAAGGGACGGTGGATGAGGGCACCGGCTGTACTAGGCAGGTTCTCCGAGAATTCGAGAACATCTACGTTTATATCTTTAGGCCAGCGCTACGTGTCCCCCAGGGGGTCCCCAGCCGTCCGATCAAGCCAGTCTGACAGTCCAGATCTCCTTGTCCCGTCCTTCATCCCGCTTTTGCTACAAATAGTATCGCTTTTGCTATATGTAGCAGAAAACGGTTTGCCTAGAAAAAAGAAAAATAGACCGGACCTCGCCGGAGAGTTCGCCGGAGACCGTGTAGTAAAAAAGTCGTGCTATTGTAGCGTATTCGACCTTGCCGGAGACTTTTGCCGGTAGATCTCAAAGGAGACCCCGTGTAGCAAAAACTTTAGGCTATTGTAGCAAAACCACAAAATGCTAGTAGCAAGCAAAATGTGATAATGTAGCAAAAAATAGATTTCACCGGAGACATCGCCGGAGATTTTGTAGCAAAAACGTTGCTACCTAGCAAAACGACTTCTCCTAATGCGAAGTCCTAGTACCAAAAACTTGCCCATCGAATATCTAAACTCGCAAAATCATCAAGTAAGACACAAATAATCTAATCAAATGGGCAGGAAAAATTGTACTTTTCCACCACTTTGCTGTCCCTTTCCGTTCAGCAATTTTCCAATGTTTTAGTCTTTCCGTTCAGTAAACTGTAGCAAAGGTTCCTCCCTGCGTGGAGGAAACTATAGCAAAGGTTCCTCCCTGCGTGGAGGAAACTATAGCAAAGGTTCCTCCCTGCGTGGAGGAAACTATCGTGGCTGATTGTGTAAGGCTTCCTGTAACGACAATTCAGTGCTGAGTACACCCATATTCAGAAAAGAAGAGAAGCTTAGCTGGAGAAGTGTCACACGCCGACACCAGTCCTTCTACCATTCAGCAGCACCCTAGACGTAGTGGTGTCGCCCTGCCGCCTGCCGGCTGGCCGCTGGGGTCCCAAGTCCCGCCGGACGCCGGACGCCGGCAGCGCCCTGCGCCTTCGATCTGCAGTGGATGCCATGCCGCCGCCACGCCCGATCGTCGCTCGTCCTGGCTTTGGTCGCGAACGGTTCTGTAGCAAGGCCCTAGCCGCGTCTAATCATCTCAACGAGTCGGCCCAGGTCCACGAGGCCAACAGACAGAGTTTCTCACGAATGCTCTCTTTCCTATTAGTATATTTTATTCCGCAAACGATCTGAAAGGAACGATGCGTACGCGTACAAAGCTTGCCCAGAATCGAGGTAGGTCGGGCCGACCTCGTCCTACCGAGAGCTCCGGCAGTGTTGGTCATGTTGTAACAAAAGTTTTATAATATCTATATCTATACCTAATCTATAATATAATAAAAAACGGATTGTTTCTTCCGGTCCAACACTTTTTTTGACAGGTTTATCCCTCCATCAACGTAGGAATTCATCCCACTGCCACCGATAATTGAGAATGAGAACCTTAAAAAAAACAGCCGGCCACGCATGGTCGCAGGCGTGCTTGCTCGGAGATGCCCGCACTGCTGGGCTTTTTTTACGGGCTGCGAGCAGCCTACGATTATATTATCGGTGGAAAAAGAGGGCACGCATGGTATCTTTTTCTCGAATAGTCCCACCTTGCTGGCTACCACCGAGTTCCACCGATTTATATACAGTTGCAAATCGCGGAATCAGCCGCCTCTAAGATCAAGAAGTAGCAGCGTCGTGAATTGAAATCTAACGATTGCCGCCTCCAATCGAAGGCAGAAGAAAGGCGGCCGGACTAGAAGAAGGAGCACCCAGGAAAGAGAGCTGCCCGAGCTTTAAGAAGCCAGGCGACGGAGGGCCGACCGGCCGGACTAGAAGGAGCACATGGATCGGCCGGACTAGAAGAAGGAGCACCGAGGAAAGAGAGCTGTCCGAGCTTTAAGAAGCCAGGCGACGGAGGGCCGATCGGCCGGACTAGAAGGAGCACCTCAGATCCAGGAGGACGAGGGCCCGGGCGGATATGGAGACTGACCGCTGCAGGCTGTACTGGTGGAGCAGTGCGGGCGGATATGGAGCACCTCAGATCCAGGAGGACGAGGGCCAGTGCGGGCTGTACTGGTGGAGCAGGGGATGGGGAGGGCCGACTGGCCCGGGATTAAGCTGGAGCACCGAGGATCCAAGAGAAGGGCCAATGCGGCGAGTTTAGTTAGTGAGGCCGGCATCGTGGGATGGATGGGGACAAGTACAAGTGCGGAGGGTGAGCGCGTGTGTGTAGCTCCTGGGGTTGCACGTGACCTGATCTGGTCTAAGATTGGCTGTTTTTTTAAATTTAAACTGTTTTAATTTGTTTTCTCTCTTGACAAAAGAAGATGGGATTGTTGGAATTAAAAGAGAGGGCTCAAACTTTCTTCCAAAATTTGAAACTTCGCACTACGTTTTCAAATTACATTTCTAAAAATACCCAAACATATTATTAGTTGGGCTTCATTTTGAAACAAGCAGAAGCTCCGGACCACTTTCAGGTACAACGCAAAATAAATAGGAACAGTCTACAACGTTTTAGCTTATGTGATTTTCAAATGCTCACATGCTTACGGTATAAGGTAAGAAACATAATAAAATGAGGGAACAAATGGAGGAGTAGAGCTAACTACGGACATGAAGGAGTCGTTGTACGTTGGTAGTGGATAGTGGTCGGGTTGGCTACAGTGCTTGCGTCTGTCCGTAGTGCGCGCATGGAGATAAGGTTATCACCTGTGACCGTGAAGGCACTACCTATTATAGAAGATACAAGCAGCACTGAGGTTATACGAGATAGTTGAATAATAAAGTTCAACCCATAGCAACTTGTGGATGTAGAAGAACTAACAAAGTGATGGGAGGGACGAACGACAGCAGCGCCACCCCTGCCGAGGACGCTAGCTACGAAAAACGACGACCAGGTACATCAACTACACGTGTCGTGAGGCAGGAGAGGCGGAGTCGCACTGGTGACTGCTTCTATCTCTGAAGGTTGCGCTACACAAGGGAGTGGAGGGACTCGAATCGATCATAGAAGGGGTGGCGGGAGTGTAAAAAGAAAAAGGCCAAGGGGGTTTGTGGGGATCTAAGGTTTGACTGAGGGGCGCATGATGGGTCTTATAAAGCCGGCTAGGCCGGTAGGGTAAGGGAGGGAACCAGCTTGACTATCAAGCATGGCTAGGCCGCATGTTGGAGAGCGATGCTTCTCTCCTTTTTTATTTTCAAAACCTTTTCCTTTATTTTTTAAAATCTCTTTAAAAACTGTTTTGCAAATAGTTAATTTACTTTTGTTTATTATATCAGCAAAATCTAGATTAAAAAATACAAATTTCAAAAGTACAAATAATATATCTAAAATAAAAAATATTAAGATAAAGTATCGAACTAGGGTTAGAGTTATGCGGAAAAGATAGATCAGGCCAACATGTTTTATACTCCATCCATGTCATAATATAAGACGTTTTTATGTGTAAGTTTACTCTAGCGTACTGTACGCACTAAAATATGTCTAGATACGTTCGTTTCACAAGAGCTAAAACATCTTATATTTTAAAATGGAGAGTACACAAAATTAATGTTTCTCTTTCCGTTTTTCCCGTTGCAACGCACGGGCAATTTTGCTAGTAATAATAAAGTAAGAAACGCTTCTCTCTTCGTCCGTCGCAATACGCTTTGGTCCAACATCAAATATGCTTTCAAACTTCTGGAATCCATGTACAACACGGATGCTTCACTGCTTTAAATTTTCCTCCGATTGATCCGTCAAAATTTAAGTGCGCTTCGTACTGTGTACGTGCATAACAGATCGAGAGCTAAACTATCCCGTAACGACCATGAGACGTGAATGTCAAGGAAAAGCAAGTCAAATCAGACGACCATGAGACGTAAAGGTCAAGGAAAAGCAAGTCAAACCAGAGTCAGTCTTGCCAGTGACGAGCCTTTATATATGGGAGCTATATACTGCCCAATCAATCATCAATAAATAAATTGATCCAATCTTTTGAAATCGAGTGTCCCAATCGATCCAAACTTATTCTACAGCAGCTCCGACGGCGAGCACTTCCAGATCATGCAAGAGGCAGCGAAGCTGTTGCATCTCGAGTCGATCTGATCTGCCAGAAGCCTGATCGATAGCGAGACCAATGTTCTATATGTATGTCAGAGATCTTCTTTCAATCGAAGACGATCGGGCTCTCTGCCATAGCCATAACGCCTTTGGACACTTGATCGGCCTTGGTCATCCATCCTTGCAGCCTTCCCGGGCCAGCTGCTCGCCATCTGCTACGTTCCTAGGGTTACCAGTTTTGTAGGGAAGGGTCCAGTTATTCTGCGTGCTCTTGCTCCGGCTGACTACACTGTTATGATCAGCTCTCGCTCTCTCGCACAAGAAACTGAGGCTCTATGGTCCATCGACTCCCTCCTAGATCCTGCTGTCCTGCACTATCTTCTCAGGGAAGGAAGAGACGGCAGGAAGCGGAAGGAGGGCCTATGTACAGACGGTTTTCAGGAACACCTACATCATCAATGCCGCACGTGCAATAGATGGATAAGGACCAGGTCCTCTGATGGCTAGATAAGCAAGGAAAAATAAATAGAGGTACCAGTACGATCTAGATAACTGAAAAGGTTAACGCAGGTATCAAGAGAGGCTAATTGTGAAGACCAGGACAGATCCAATCTAGAGGTTCAGAAAGCTAATGCCTTCCGGTGGCTGCTTCTGGTAGCAGCCGCATTAGTTTGTGTCATACCCGATCTCTGCTGCAAGGCCTGTGGCTTCCCAGCTCTTAATCTCTCCAATTTGCAAGTTCCAACCACGCTGCATTGCGACATCTTTTTTCACGTCAATAACCGAACTGATCTCACAATTGCTGACGCAGGAGTGGAGGCTGGCAGCGTCTATTCTAATACTATGTTACATTTATGAAGCACATAATCATCTTGGTCTGATCCCTATCTATTAATCAAGAATACACCTGTTGGAGAGAGAAGGCGAGCCAGTTGCGGACTTGCGGTGGCCATGTAGCTCAGTGGGCTGCAGACTTGACCATGCAGCGGTGGATATGCTCCTCGTTAACTCGTCAACATAGATTTTTCTCTCCCGATGCAGCGTACCGGTATGTTTTCTAGTTATAGCCAAAAAACACAACAGTTGGAGAAAAAAAATGTATATAGCAAATCCCACGACATAGCAAAAATCCCCAACATGAAAATCCGTTGCTCCGTTCGTAGCAAATTCGCTGGCCGGCGGTAGCAATGACGATGACCGTCGGTAGCTAAAACACAGATTGTCTGTAGCAAAATCTTCCAGTGTAGGTAGCATGCACGAGCCGCCACATCGAAGCAGTGTTTCTCGCGGGAGGTCAGAGCAGCGGGGCGGCGTCCGGCGATGCCCCTGCCGGAGGCGAGCCCGTGCTAGGGAGTGCCCATGGAAAGGACTGGAGGAAGCGAGGAGGTGGAGAGGAACTGAGGCTAGATGGGCTGCGGTTCGGGGAGGAGCACCAACGGCACTCCGAGAAGAAGCAGGGCACGCGGGCAGCGCTGCCGGGAGGAGCAAAACCGGGGGGCGCGGCGTGCGCGAGTCCGGGGGCGGCAGAGATGCGGGGATCCGGTCCGGCTACGGCGGCGGGTGCAAGCGGAGGCACAGGGATCCCGTCCGGCAACGGCGGTGGCGGGTGCATGTGGAGGCGAGAGCACGGGGATCCCGTCTGGCGGCGACGGCGGATACCTATCTCTGGGAGCAGAGGCGGGGCAGGCGTCATGGGCAGTTAGGACGAAGGAGAGTTGGTTCGTTCGGCTAATTGCTTCGGGGGAGTCCAGGTGCAAACAGAGGGACGCGACATCGACCGGGAGGATCGGTTTGCTCAATCCTCCGGAGGATCCGTATCATTTACTATATCTTGACTATTAAAAGCAAAATCGTAGTGTCACACTTCACGCTTATTACAAACAAGGTGCCACTTCACGATTTTTTTAACAAACTACGTGTTTAGCAAAAAAACTCCACGCACCTTATCTTAACAAACCAACAAACGGAATAACAGATTTGCAAAGAAAACTCAATAACACATCTCAAAATGTGCGTGCTTCTAACTACATCTGATTCTTCTTCTTCATAATCTCAACAACCTTTCTCCAAGCAAGCCCCGTTTTCAAACTTCTAACTACATCCGATTCTTCTTCTTCGTCAAACTAGCAAGCTAGCAGGCCGAGTTGGGGCCAGACTTCGGCCATGCCTGAGGTCCTTCAGTCTCGACCATCAGCTTGTCGACGGTAACCTGTCAGAGCGCGTGTGGTCTTGAACTGTTAAGTGTTAACTATGAACTACTTGTGGTTGCAGGACTCTTAGCGGCTGGGGGCTGGACTTGACCATCCCAGCAGCGGTCAAGTTAGTTCAACGACCTCCTGCCTGGTGGCGTGCAGGTTTCAACGAATACATGGCACCCACTCAGTCTACGATGTCGTCGTCCGCGCGAGACCGTATGGTGTCGTACTGCTGGCCTAGCCCTATAGTTCTTCAGAGGGTCGAGCACACAACCGATGTATCTGAAGACTTGAATTGCTTGAACAAATTCGTACTTAAGACAAGACGCAATTCTGATTAGTTGGAGTCAAGACGTATGTATATTCATCTTGGTTGATCAGATCCTTTGACAGGCCCGCTTCGAACAAGGAGACAGCCACGTTGTTACTGCGTAACCCATGGAGAGGAGGCTCTCTGCAAGTGGAGGAGCTCAAGATTCTCTTGAGGATGCTACCCCTCTGGGCGTCCGTCATGTTCTTCTATGCGGTGTCGGCACAAGTGTCGTTGACGTCAGACCCGTGCAAATCCTGCCCGCCTCCATGCATCTCCACCTTCGACATGGTCATCATCGTACTCAGGGTCACCCGGTGGGAGAAGATTGTCTCGGAGCCGATATGAGCTGCAGCTGATAGGCGCCAGCCTTGCAATGCTTGTGCTCACCATGGTTGTTGTGGTGCTTATTAAGATGGAGCACCTTCCTGTGGCGCCATGGTGTACACGCTGGTGGGTGTATGCTTGATGTATACAAATATTATAAAAGGTGTTCATATTTTACTGTTCCGAGTAAAGAAGCTATAGTTATGTAAATTTGGTTTGTCCTTTTTACTCACGTGGTTGCACCTAATTAGTTAGGGTCTGCTAACATATTTATTATTACAAGTTGTAGCATCTTTTTTTACCGACATAGCTGAGTGTCTTTGGTAGAAGAGGTTGCTCATATAAATGATATGAATGGAAAAGATAAACCTTAACAAACATAGTTTTGAGGAGCCGAAGCTTGATAAGCTTAGACACCAAATAACTGATGCAATATGTTGTGAGTAATCATTATCTTTTGAGAACCTTTTCAGCTTTATCATTAGACACTAAAAAGGCCAGGGAGGGAAGAGGAAGTAGCACTAATAAAAACCAGGCAATTAACCCGGTTCGTAAGGGCATTTAGTTCCGGATTACGAACCGGGGCTGCGAAAACAGGACTAAAGGTCCAAGCTTTAGCCCCGGTTATGTTACGAACCGGGGCTAGAGGTCCAACCACGTGGCCCTGCGAGGCGCGCTGGGCGGCAGGACATTTAGTCCCGGTTCCTTGCCGCGGCAGCATTTTGGGCCATTTGGCTGCCGCGGCAGGGGATCGGGTTTTAGGGTTTTGTGTTTTTTTTCATTTTGTGTTTTGTGTTCAATTTTTTTCATTTTGTGTTTTCATTAGAAACAAGTTTTCGTATATATACAGAACACTACTACACAGTACTTATACACATTGATGCAATATATAATATAATTTCTCTTACAAGCATACATGGAGTCCCAACCGGATCCAGAGCATGTCTATTTGATTACATGGAGATCATTACATTGATGCTTTAGGGTCTACGTATAGAGTATTCTCCGCGTGGGTCTATGACCTCGTCGACAAAAAATCCAGCAAATTCCTCTTGGATTTCTATTAGGCGATCCACTGGTAGGAGCTTGTCCCGCATCACGTCCAACTATATAAAAAATAGATCGTATGAATTAGACTCACCACAACTTTTTGTAATAAAAATAAAGGGTAAATATATTGTTTACTTACTCGAACATTTTCCGAGGGCTTCTCAATACTGATGCGAATGAACTCGCACACGTAGAATCCACATAGATTAGTCCCCTGTGGCTGTCTCGCGCACTTTACAAGAATAGAATTCAATCAAATAATAACTCTAGCATGATAAATGCACATAAACTAGAATTAAATATATGCGCGGACTTAGCTCGTACTACTTACCGAGAGTGGCTTAAAAAATAGCTCCTCACGCCATGGACCGTGGACATGGTTCTTGAACTATGTCCAAACCCTACCCGACAAAGAAAATTAATGTATGAGTTAATAACTACTTGATATCTCAGAAAATGAACGAAAGAAATCGATATAGTGCGACAATGGTTGAAATTACCTCTGTAGCGCATCGATAATGTTGCGGTAATTTTCAATGTATTTGTTTAGTAAGTCCATGATGTGAACTCTTCCCAAGTCAACTGAAATGCTTAGAAGAATCCAGTGGTACATACGCAAGGTTTACATACGTCAGTAACTCATCATTTAGACTGAACATCAAGTAATCAAAATTTAATGTGTACAAGAACTCACTTGCCGTCGTGGTAAGGAAATAGTATTTCATTACAGAAATGTTGGTTCGTGAGAAACCGCAACAAGTTGTGCTCGGTCTCTAGTGGTTTATCCTTTAGTATAGCTCCATGAACTCGATGTGGGTCAATGAATCCAAATCCATTGATAGCCTTTCTTTTACAATCGAGCATCTTCATTCTGCATCATTATATATAGCGTACAAAAGAATATAGTGAGTATACTTACCGGCAATGAATTGAACAAGCTGAGTAGAGACTTAATTACATAAATAAAGTAATCACTTACAGACAATAGAAACCGAGGATAGTTTTGTCGAGTTCCTTTAGATTGAATAACTGAAATAATTCTGTAAATTCAATAAGGACCTCATCTTTAGTGAAGTAATGCGATTTTCGAACTTTCAGTAAGAGCCAATATTGCTGTTCTTTTGATGCTTTCATGTACCATTCATGGAATCGTCACATTTGTGTTGGCATATCTTGAAGCCTCTCAGAACTGACCAGAGGCTCCCCGTGAATAAATTTGGGTGCTACCTCAGCCTTGGGCATATCGCCGTGAATAATCTCATGAATAGACATATTACATTGCTCGGCCAATATCTTAGCTGTTTCCGGATCCATAGGTTCAACCTCATATAGTTGAGGTTCGGGTATGTTCACCTGGAGTGGAGGGAGCGATTGATTTGCTTGTTTCCCCAGCTGGGGAACATATCTTTTGGTTCTTCGGCTACCACTCGATTGTTTTGCTTGTTTCCCCAGCTGGGGGACGTCCGTTCTGATGCTTCCGCTACCACTCGATTGTTTTGCTTGTTCCCCCTGCCGGGGAACCTCTTTTGTGATGCTTCCTCTATCGCTTGATCTCTTCTGTTTCACTGTCTTCTGAAGACATCGTGTATAGTCATCTGGCGCATTTAACTGAGCTTGGGATGGCTGCGTCAGTAATTTCCTAAAGTGCTCCTTGGTTTCCGGTTTTACTTGGACCACTGGCTCAGGTTGTTTCTTTTAAAAATGAGCATCCACTTCGACCTGTACGACCGCATCGGTCTCCTCATCGGTCAGGTCGTAAGCCCTGTTGGGAGGAACCGATGGTACTCTTGGGAGGGGCGACAACTGTCGCTTTGGGCGTCGGTTCTCGCTTGACGGAGCGGTGATATTCTTCCGCTTTTGGCCCTTAGTGGGTGGAGACAGCTGCGTAGATTGAGATGGACTCGTGTTGGGGTCATGGAGGTGGTGGACTTTTACTGGGAGGAGACAGTGCACTTGGAGGTGGACTTGGAGGTGGACTTTTACTGGGAGGAGACGATTGCCTTGGAGGTGATGTATTCATTTGATTTGCATGGAAAACTTGCTATCGCGCTTGGCACATAATATTTAATTGCAACAGTTATTTGATAACTGCAATTTTTTTGTTTGTCATGGCAACGCACAGGGCATTCAACTAGTCAATCTAGTACTCATGTGTACCCGTATAAAAAAGAGTCAATTACGGTCGTCTGTGATCCTAGATCACGCGGAAATTGGAAGTGTGTCATTACGAATCGGACAATGGAGTTATGCCATCAACCGACAGGCGTTATGTCTATGTCTTGGATAGACGTGCTGCGGGTAGCTGTTATGTTAGACTTGATTGATGTCTACTAGCAGAGTACCCGTGCGTTGCTACGGAGTATTAAAAGTAAGTAGCAAAAGATATTGATTCATACACACTTAGATGCCCCTTAGAAAAATTTATTTCGTTTGTAGACAAATCCAAAATAGCGGCTGCTTCATGAATTTATGTTGTACAAAGAGGTATATACACCTTTAGTCCCATATCTTGCATCGCGGGAACATTTTAGTCTCATATCTTGCAAAGTGAGCAACACTAGTTCCACAACTTGCATGCTAAGAGCATTTTAGTCCAATTTGATCGAATTTTAGCAAGTTTTACTAAATTCATCCAAATATAGCATCGCAATTTTTTTAAATAACTCGATGATTCCTTGTTTTGTCGGAAGGAAAAGAATAACTTTGGAAAAGTTATCAACCACTATGAAAATAGTATTGTCTATTCTCTTAGATTTAAGAAATGAAGTTTGGAGAAATAATATTGCCTTCAAACAATAGAGATTCCTGATATGAACGGAATAAGATTAGAATTGAGGAATTCTCGGATTAGATTCTTCTTACGCCGGTAAGAACCAAGGGATCACGCAATTGAGGTGCGCGGATTATCTTCAAGAGAAGGAGGTGATGCTAGTTTATGGTGGAACCTGAGAAATAAGTTGAATGTTGAAGATCTGGAGGTTATTATAGAGGTGCTTATTGCTTTTGTTAACCATAAGGTTATTGTAATAGATTTTGGGATTGATGGCATTAACCATAATTGGCTTTACCAAGAGAAAAGGATTTGGCAATTGAAGCCCGGGATATCTTCTATCAATCTTGTATGATGATGTAGAACACCGGCAGAATGAAGAGGACGGGGAAGAATTTGCATTTGCTTCCACCAAATCATTGAAGATTTTGCCCCATCTTAAAATAGTCGAGACCACTAACAAGAGACTGTTGCTCACATTCTGATACGTTGCTAACGTATCCATAATTTTTGATGTTCCATGCTTGGTTTTTATCTACTTTCTTATGTTTTGTCCTAACTTTGGAGCACTTTCTATACACTTTCTTGGACTAATCTATTAACAAGAGACAGAGTGCCAGCTGCCTGTTTTCTGCAATTTTTGGTTCCAGGAAAGTCAAAAAATGAATATCCTCGGAATTGGACGGGACAAAAGCCAAAGTCAGTTTTTCACTGAGGGACACAAGGAGCCAGAATACAAGACGGAGAGGGGCCAGGGGGCCGCCAAACCACCTGGCGGCGCGACCCAGCCTAGCCCATGCCAGGGGGTGGTCTGGCCGCCTGCGGCATCCCCTCGGCCTCCCCTTTCGCCTATAAGATGCCTCCGATATAGAAACCCTAAGTACCCGATCAAAATTCCACGAAAGAGTCTATAGCTACCGTCATCTCCATCCCTAGACCGGGAGGGATCTGAAGCTCTTCTCGGCACCCTGCCAAAGAGGGGAATTCACCCTGGAGGCCTTCTTCATCATCATGCAAGCCTCCGGTGTGATGCGTGAGTAGTTCATCCTTGGACTACGGGTCCATGTCGTAGCTAGATGGCTGGTTCTTCTCCTTTGTGCTATGATGTTTAGATCTTGTGAGCTCTGTTCATGATCAAGATCATCTATTTGTAATTTTACATGTTGTGTTTGCGGGGATCCGATGGATATTGATATGCTATTTTAGATTGATTATTGATTCTATCATGTCTTTGTTATTTGTGATCTTGCATGCTTTCCGTTGTTAGTAGCTATCTTGGCCAAGTAGATCCTAGTAACTCCAAGAGTTAGTATTTATGCTCGATAGTGGGTTCATGCCTCTAGTAATCTGGGGAAGGGACATAAATCTCTAAGGTACTAGATGTGTTGTTGCTACTAGGGAGAAAACAACAATCCTTTGTTCATAGAACAATCGTATTGTTTACTTTACACGCAATGCGTAATGCAACTATCTGTTGCTTGCAACTTAATACTAGAGAGAGTTCGGATGATAACCTGAAGGTGGATTATTAGTCATAGATGCAGTTGGCTTACGGTCTATGTATAATGTTGTAATGCCCAATCAAATATCAACGGGGTCAAGATGAGTAGTATATGCATGATTGCTTTCTCGATGTTTGTCAATTGCCCCGCTGTAATTTGTTCACCCAACATGTCATCTATCTTAAGGAGAGCCACCACTAGTAAACTATGGACCCCGGTCCTTTCTTTTACCATCAATCTACAATCAATTGTTTACTGCTTTCTGTTTACTTTCTGTAAACTATTACTTTCTTTCACACAATACGTTTAATCCTTTGTTTTCAGCAAAACTGGTGAGATTGACAACCTCACTGTAAGTTGGGGGCAAAGTTATGTGGTTGTGTTGTGTAGGTGTCCACGTTGCTGCTGACACCAGTAGTGCGCCCTACCAAAGTCCAGCTAGCAACACCTTTGGGGTGTTTCTTTGATCTTACTGGATTTATAACCTTGGTTTCATAACTGATTGAAAACTTGCTGTTGTGCTCATCATACCTTCCTCTTGGGGTTCCCCAACGAGCTCGATATATTTTGGGCAATCAAGCTATTTTTCTAGCGCCGTTGCCGGGGAGTCAAGGACATCTTCACAAGGGGAGTCCCTCATAACCAATCTCTTTACTTTGTTGTTTTTGTTTTGCTTAGTTTATTTTTGCTTTGTTTGCTTATTTCTTTATCAAAAACACAAAAAATTAGTTCCTACTATAGTTGTTATTTTCATTGGTCTGTTATTGTCTTGCTTTATCATGCTTTCTATCAATGGTTGGTTTCTTTGAAACTGAATCTTATTGGCAAGGTGGGTTCACGGAAGAACAAAAATATTATAATAAGGAACACCGCTTGTCACAAAAAGGGAAACACTTATGAGAACAAACTGATAAATTGTATACCATTGCTATAAACGTGTGCTCCACTTATAATTTTACTTATTGCTTTGATAAATCTTGTTACTGTAGGAGGTATAAACACCTCCCTTTTCAATGTGAGTATAATGATAATGTTACCATATCTTATTATGTTAAAGGGAATTATGACTTTTATGATGTGGAACAAATTGAAGAATTTATTGCTTGGAAGGGTGCATTTGAACTTGCTAGTTTGCTTGAAAATACTGATGATTCACCTTATAAATATGAGGTTTATGATATACTTAAATTTTTCTTTGATAATTACAAGGTAGAAAATGGCTATATTCTTGAATATCTTAATAGATGCTCTCCACCAATGGAAGAGACTAATGCCTTGTAGGAGCCTATGGAAGAAGAAATTGCTGAAACTGGAAGCTCATTAGATGAAAAAGAGGAGGAGAGTGATGATCAAGAGGAGGAAGAATGGATCTACCCATTCCTACCTTCTAATGAGAGTAACTCTTTACCCCTTACATTATTTGATTG
This sequence comes from Avena eriantha, assembly GCA_910589775.1. Lineage (NCBI taxonomy): Eukaryota > Viridiplantae > Streptophyta > Magnoliopsida > Poales > Poaceae > Avena > Avena eriantha. Next base: position 112,223,509 of record OU342742.1, on the reverse strand, counting down.
TCCCCCATGCTTACCAAAGGAGGACGAATGTCATGTTCCTAAGGATTCTTTTGAAAATGTTTATAATAAAGCTCTAGTGTTTGTAGATCATGAAAATCATGCTTTATGTGATAGTTATATTGTTGAGTTTATTCATGAGGCTACTGAAAATCATTATGAGAGAGGAAAATATGGTTGTAAAAGTTTTCATGGTAATGAAACACCTCTCTATTTGCTGAAAGTTTTGAAGTTACTCTCGTTTTATCGTCCTATGCATGTCGCTTTGTTCTTTGTGAATTTATTTGCGTATAAGATTCCTACGCATAGGAAGAGGGTTAGACTTAAATGTGTTTTGAATTTGCTTCTTCATGCTCTCTTTTACTTCAATTCATATTTACTATGTGAGCATCTTCTCAAATTATCATGCCTAACTTAAAGGCGTTAAAGAAAAGTACTTATTGGGAGATAACCCAAAAGTTTTAGATGAGTCTTGGAAGTTATTACTTCAGTAATAACCTAAAGACTTATTACTTCAGTAATAACCGCTCCTTATCCTTTTTATTTTCTTTTTGTGCCAAGAGTAACCTCTAATGAGAGAGAAGTAATGATTCGGAAAGTTGCTGTCCCGAAACAGATTTCTATGCTTCACCGTAAAAATTCGTGTAAAATCTCTGTACGTCCTTTTGAGGCGTGAATGTTTGTGCTTCTTCCCTAGGTTGTTACCTAACTTTTGTTAGTTCAACACTTTTTGATTTGAGCAACAGAAGGTCTTTGAAAAAATTTGTTTTTACCTGCTGATCTGTTTTGACAGATTTCTACCATTATTTGCATTTGCTTCTTGTTGGTTCCTTTTTGAGTTCTTTTGGGGAATTGAGATTTTTGAGGGAAGTGCTACAGTATCTTGTGTTTTAATGAAAGTTTTATTGGTGTTGAAACTGAACCTAAAGACTTATTATCTTGAGTGCACTAATGTTGCTAATAAAGATTGTGTGAAGTTTTGTATGAAGGAAAAGTTTCAGGTGTATGGAGAGAATGATGTAATGAGATGAAGAATGGACTAAAGCTCAAGCTTGGGGATGCCACCCCATGTCACCCCAAGAAATATTCAAGAGGTACAAGCGTCAAAGCATGGGGATGCCCAAGGCATCCCCTTCTTCATCAATAAAAATCACAGGTTTCTTCCAAACACTTCATTTTTATTGTTTCATACACAATTGTGTTGTTCTTGGAGCGTCTTCTTTTTCATTTTTGTTTTAGTTTTTCGTTTTCTTGGTTTTCTTAGTTTGCTTGAATAAATTGGTTGGACCCCCTCTTTCATACATTGGTTTTCAAATAGTTTGGTTTAGATTGGAAAAGAGTAGGAAAAGTTCATTCTTAAGTGGTAAAGAGAGCTTGTTTTTGACTGTGGCCTATGCTTTTTCATGCCATGCTTGATATTGTTTTGTCTTTATGCTTAGTATTCTTTGTTGTAGCATGACTTGTTATAAACAATTGAGATTGCTTAATGTGCCTTGGATGAATCATGCGTTGTTTTAGCATATTAAAATATTGTATTGTGGTATTCTCCTTTGATGCTTTATTTGGGTTGACTTGGCACATGCTCACACCATGTTATGACTATCCCAAGTCACCATAGCCTTTATGATTCTTTAGTTTTCAACTTGTAGTATAACTTTATGCTTTGATTAATGATGTTTTTTCGCTCTGCATGATTATGGACATTATTGCTCTCTTAGTTGGTCGCTCCGAGTCTTTTCCTAGCCTCCATAACCAAGTATGAGTTCCACTCATGCATCCAATTCCTAAAACCAAGTTATTCCAAAGAGTCCACCATACCTACCTATTAGCATATGCTATTACAAGTATATTCTTGTTTTTATCTACCTTCCGAATTAAACTTGTTATGAGAAAACTAGTGATTAAAGCTCTCACGAACTTGATGGCACACTTTACTTTTCTTGCCCTTAATAAACTTGAACCATTGTGTCGTCTATGTTGTATATGCTTGCACTTATATGTTGGGGATTAGCAGAACCATGCTATCATGAGGAACGCTTTCAACATTGCACTTGTACTTTGTACCTAGTTGATATCATGCTCTTTTGTCTATGGATGTCGTCGGTGTGAAATGAAAGGGGATCTTGTAAGTCCATGGAGTTATGCATGTGTGTTAGAGAAATGCCTGAGCCGTTGGTCTAATCCATGCCGACATGGTGGAAACCTGCAGCGTAACCATAATAAGCTGTCTATGAAGCATTCTTCTTATAAAAAAAGAGTCAAATATGGAGAAGAAAGAAAAAGAAAAAAGAAATATGAGAAAAGAGGAAAGAGAGAAAAAAGCACCATTTTCCCATGGTAAATAAGAAGATTGCTGAGATGCTCGTTGTCTGCTTGCCTTGTCATTTTGATATGGGGATTCTTTCGTATCATCGGGCAAGGGGTACCCTATTGGCGGTTCTCTATGATACACATGTACTTACTATGACAAGAACTTACCGGTAACTAAACTTGAGTAGCATGAGGAGCGGCCCTCATATTCAAGGGACATGAGATTTCCAACTTATATTTCGTCAAGCATATACACCATAGTTTGTTCACTTTAACCTTAATCACTTCAAGATGCTTATGATAGGGGCAATGAGAGCTGAAAGCTAATAAGTACCATAATTTTTGGAAGCTCTTTATGAAACTTGAATCCCTACTTCCTTCTATGAAGGCCTTTCTTTTACTTTTATGTTGAGTCTCGTCCTTCTATCTTTATGCACCTACTTTGAGAGCATAGTGGCCATTCTTAGTTCTATGTGCATTGTCCCAAGACTTGTTGATCGATGCATAGCTTTGATATTGCTTGTTCTTAAACTATTTGTATCTTGTCACTCTTATGAACTTTGAAGGTGTCCTATGCATTTATGTTTGCTACTCTATGAGGGACAAGCTGAATGCCACTATGCTAGGTTTTCTTTATGTGAAACAAAAAACGTCTTGCAAAGCATTGTTATTCATGAATCTTTTGTTTGTGCCTTTTCATGTTGCAACATAGTTGCTATGTCTTATTGTTAGAACTTTGTCTTTCATGCTATGATAAAGTACTATGATCCCAGCTATCAATGTTTTACAAATACTTTGATCAAATTTATGATGGTGCATGTCACCTCAAAAATTATTCTTTCTTTTTATCACTTACCTACTCGAGGACGATCGGGAGTTAAGCTTCGGGATGTTGATACGTTGCTAACGTATCCATAATTTTTGATGTTCCATGCTTGTTTTTTATCTACTTTCTTATGTTTTGTCCCAACTTTGGAGTACTTTCTATACACTTTCTTGGACTAACCTATTAACAAGAGCCACAGTGCCAGCCGCCTGTTTTCTGCTATTTTTGGTTCCAGGAAAGTCAGAAAATGATTTTTTTCGGAATTTGACGGGACAAAATCCAAAGTTAGTTTTTCACCGAGGGACAAGAGGAGCCAGAATACGACGCGGAGGGGGCGAGGGGGCCACCACACCACCTGGCCACACGGCCCAGCCTGGCCCGCGCCAAGGGGTGGTCTGGCCGCCTCCGGCACCCCCTCGGCCTCCCCTTTCACCTATAAGATGCCTCCGATACAGAAACCCTAAGTACCCGATCAAAATGTCATGAAAGAGTCTATAGCCGCCGTCATCTCCATCCCCAGATCGGGAGGGATCTGAAGCTCTTCCCGGCACCCTGCTAGAGAGGGGAATTCACCCTGGAGGCCTTCTTCATCATCATGCAATCCTCCGGTGTGATGCGTGAGTAGTTCATCCTTGGACTACGGTTCTATGTAGTAGCTAGATGGCTGGTTCTTCTCCTTTGTGCTATCATGTTTAGATCTTGTGAGCTCCGTTCATGATCAAGATCATCTATTTGTAATTCTACATGTTGTGTTTGCGGGGATCCGATGGATATTGAGATGCTATTTCAGATTGATATTGATTCTATCATGTCTTTGTTATTTGTGATCTTGCATGCTTTCCGTTGTTAGTAGTTATCTTGGCCAAGTAGATGCTAGCAACTCCAAGAGTTAGTATTTATGCTCGATAGTGGGTTCATGCCTCTAGTAATCTGGGGAAGTGACAGAAATCTCTAAGGAACTAGATGTGTTGTTGCTACTAGGGAGAAAACAACAATCCTTTGTTCATAGAACAATCGTATTGTTTACTTTACACGCAATGTGTAATGAAATTATCTGTTGCTTGCAACTTAATACTGGAGGGGGTTCGGATGATAACCTGAAGGTGGATTATTAGTCATAGATGCAATTGGATTACGGTCTATGTATAATGGTGTAATGCCCAATCAAATCTCAAAGGAGTCAAGATGAGTAGTATATGCATGATTGCTTTCTCGATGTTTGTCAATTGCCCCGCTGTAATTTGTTCACCCAACATGTCATCTATCTTAAGGAGAGTCACCACTAGTGAACTAAGGACCCCGGTCCTTTCTTCTACCATCAATCGACAATCAACTGTTCACTGCTTTCTGTTTACTTTCTGCAAACTATTACTTTCTTTCACACAATACGTTTAATCCTTTGTTTTCAGCAAAACCGGTGATATTGACAACCTCACTGTAAGTTGGGGGAAAAGTTTTGTGGTTGTGTTGTGCAGGTGTCCATGTTGCCGCTGACGCCAGTAGTGCGCGCTGCCAAAGTCCAGCTAGCAACACCTTTGGGGTGTTTCCTTGCTCCTATTGGATTGATAACCTTTGTTTCATAACTGAGGGAAGACTTGCTGTTGTGCTCATCATACCTTCCTCTTGGAGTTCCCCAACGAGGTCGATATATTTTGGGCCATCACATTCGTCGAGAGAACGCTCCGGTAAAACAAGGACGGAAGTAAAAGTATCAAGAGATAAGGTCACTTCTAACTTCTGTGGAATGAGTAAAATTGCATTAATCCACCAATTAAATGTACAAGAGTGAATGATAAGAGTAGTCGGATGGGGATCAGTCCATCGCACACCCATAGCATTACTCTGTACATGAATAGGAAAATTGTACAACTCAACTCTTAGAAATTTAGATTGACAATCTTGACAAGCAGAATTCATGAAGCTCCGTAAGAAAACAAGGATGTGATGCAACACTTCATCGGATCCAAGCAGATAAAGATGATGATATTTTCATCGTGTCAGAAGTCCCAAGCCATCGGAAAAGATTTCAAGGAAGATCACCAAAACAGATGAAGGATTCAACAGATAGCTTAGGGATAGCGCCCAAAACTTCGGATAGAAGAATTACAAAAGATCTAGAAATTCTTCACGACATCCAGCGGATTGAGGATAGAAGATAAAATGAGAGGGTTTCAAAAGGTTTCTTCATGAGCGGAAGACCAACGAATTTCTTGTCAATCTTGAGAATATATGATAGAGACTTAGCGGTCTTAAGGAAAACTTTAGCGGAATGACGATGATAACTTGCCAAACAAGGAAAAGCTCCAGATTTGGTTGAAGGTGGAGGATGGAATTAATAATTGACTTGATGATTCCAAAATGGTAGCAGTTTCTTTAGCAGAAGGACGTGGCCGAAATAGGTGACTTCAAAAATTCAGAATTCACACTTTGAGAACTTTGCACACATGTGGTGTTCACAAAGCTTGGGAGAAAAAGAGAAGATGTTCTTCCATGTTCTTCCAAGACACTTGTTGAGCTCAACACTCTTCGAAAGATCAACATTAAGAGCAAGGATTCGTGTTGGAAGAGATGCATTGGACGAATGTATTATCTGGCCCTTCGAATGATAAAGAAGATGCTGACGTGTTCACATAGACGATCAGATCACCGGTTGCAAAAATAAAGAGATCTTGAATAAAGAAGCGATGATAACTTATGCATTTAAGCAAAGCTACCAGAGATGAACGGACGAGATTCTCTCGTATAAAAGAGAACCTTGCAGAGAAATGGAGTTCAAAAAGATGTAAAGGATGATAAAAGGATGATAATCCACCATAGTGCCTTCAGAAACTTCGGATCTGCCAAAGATACTTGAATATGATAAAGATATGATCACAGTATAACTCAAAATCACAAGAGATAACCGACATAATTTGGAGGATTAGATTGATACATTAACCATATTCCACTCATGATAAGTGTCATATAGCTATAACAAAAACCAAATTACAATCGCAGGCATCGGATCGACACCAGTTATGTATTTAGCCCAAAAGAATTTGAAGATGAAGTAAAACTTCAGGTTTAAGCGTCGATAGCAAAAGATCGAGTTAGCACGGATATTCTGATAAAAGAAGGTTGATACGTATCCAACACGACTAAAAAGGAGTGTGGAAACAAAAATGTATCAAACAAAAAAATTCCGCATTTTTCGGCATTAAAATACCAACTAGATAAAAAAAACAACTTACCGGATAGATATTAGCAACTCCACATTCTGTGAAAGCATGCAAGAAAGAAGAACACCCTTAACAAGATTGCGTCGGTTAACAAAGAGTTGGATAGATTGTGTCAGTTTACACATAAGCCTGTCGGTAGGGAATGTACCAACAGTTGATAACCAAAGGTAGATTGCGACAACAAGGTTAGATGCAACAGATAGACAAGGAATTACACATATCCTATGATACTACGGAAATCCCAAACATGTAAATCCTATTTTGGATTTTTAGATGAGAATAGACAAACGTTACACTTCCTTAGCAGAAAAGGGTGGGTGGGTGGGTAAGAAAAAATGAAAGCAGTCGTACTCTCACGTTTAGTTTTTCCCTAATATACATAGCTACCAAAATATTTTCTAGACTAACAACAACCATCTTGGCTGAGACCCTGAAGGGAGGAATGGCTCTGATACCAATTGTAATACCTCGGACCCTACACTCTAAGCTCAAGCCTATATGAACCAAAAGTGGACATGGCGTACTACCTTGGGGCCGCGTAGCCACAGACAGTAGGCCCACCTCGTGGAGCAGGGCACGGTACCGGCCAACCATCCCACCCACTTTCAAGAACATTGGGACAAGAGCGAGCGGCGTAGTCGACATGTAAAGCAATTAAAAACATACACAAATGACTATGTATGTCAGTGACATACAATAGACATCAGAGCGACACCATCTAAAAACAATAGAGACAGAAATATTCAACGTCATACAACAAGATCTAAATATCCTAGATAGTGCTAATAGTTTAGGATACATCCTCATACATCACACACCAGAGTATCAAGCGGACGCGGAAAACAAGATCCAAGTATGGACAAGAAGCAAATTGGCATAAGATGCCTTAAAATAAGCACATCCCGCCCAAAGATCTCATGGATCTTCATCCCCGGAATCTCTAAACCTGATAGTCGTTGCCACCATCATCGGTCTCTTCGGCCCAGTAACCTTCCTGAGAGTATACCTGTCCATCTGAACCAAATATTTATCGTGTGGAACCCTAGGGGTAATCAGCAAATCTTAATGCATCTAAAGGGAACAACCTGAGGGTGACACAACTGCAGCAAAAGATAATAGCTAAACGGTTCTATAGAGACATGCTACAGTATCCGCCCAACCAGATATAGATGGACGCTCGTTAATTAGAAACAACAGTTATATGAGTAACATAAATAAACATCGCTTGCCCTCCTTCTCGCTTATCGACGAGAAGGAAGAAGAACATCCCATCCATTGGCAATTTTATTAACTATTCCATGAGTATTGCACTATTTACTAGTCATGTCTTAGTAAAATTAAAGGCGGTACTTTAGTTATGCTTGTCTATGATCGAGAAATTGTGCTCCAAGTCGTCTCTAACCGCGGATACGGCTTTCTGAAAAGATTTACCCTGTAGGGGTGCACAAATAGCAACACAGACACGATCAACCTCGGGAAGAACCAAATAAAAAGCAACAAGGCCTCATGACAATGCATTCACATGATTCATAAATTATTTTAGGGGGCCACCCCCAATAAGCTACCCGCTACGAAGTTGACCAGCTCCGTGATGGACCCAAGGTGTGTGGCGACGGCTGTAAGCCACTATAAGAAAAGTTGGCTTTTACAACGGACAATTTTTGTGGTTGAAGGCCCGTTTTTCATGGCTAAAAAGTCTTCTACAATGGATGCCCTTCGTGGTAAAAGCCCATCACAAAAGAATCTACCACGTTTTTTTCTGACCGTGGCGGATCGCACCCTTCAGCAATGACAACTTGTTCCGTCGTAGATCTGTTCGCCACCCGTGTTGACTGCTGACGTCATGCAAAAATGCCACGTGGCACCCGCCGTTAACGGCCGGTTACCGCCGTTAATGGTCATAGAAACCGTGGCAGAAGCCTGGCGCAAACAAGGCCTGCTAATTGTTAAGTGGGCCAGCCCACGAGGAGAGCCCAATAAGATTACGGCCCTTTACTCTCACGACGTGTACTGTTTGACGTGGCCCATTAATGAACCCTCCTAGGGCCCGTATCATTTCAGGCCCACTACAGTTTCGGCCTAAAGAAGACCCACTTTGGTAGAATAATATGCGGCCCATTAGGAGCCTGCGCCAGAAGGTTAGGCACTGTTAAGGCCTGCAGGCAGCCCGTTACTGTTCCTATGGCCTGTGGGGTCCACTCCTGTTCTACCCATTTACTGTTATGGCCTTTTACATTTCTGGGTTGCTAGTGTTAGGATCCTTTACTATTCTGGCCTTTTACTGTTCTGGCCTTCTACTGTTCCGGTCGTTCACTATTTAGGCCTTTTGCTCTTATGGCCTTTTACTGTTCATGCCTTTTACTCTTCAGACCATTTTACCATGCGGGCCCTCTACTGCGCTGGCTTTTAACTGTTTAGGCCTTTTACCATTTCAGCTCTTTACTGTTCAGGTATATCAATATTCGGGCCCATTACAGTTCAGGCCCTTTACTGTTCTCGCCTGTTGCTTTTCAGCCCTGTACATTTTCAGGGCCTTGGCAACTTATGAGGCCCACCAATATACTGACCTGCCACTTACGGCCTTTTAGTGTTTATTTGGCCCATCTGCTGGCCAGCATATTTTGGTATTCTATAACTATGGCGAAATTCTGGTTTTAAACAGTCCGTTAATATTTCAGCCCGCTAATGGCCGCGCTAGGATCACCCTATTACATCAACAGATATTTTTTGAAATTTATTACAGACCAGACTTTCAACAAAAACAAGATGAAGCATTACAGAGACAGCGCGAGACATGTGTTGAACATGATTTCTACTACGGAGCTTACATCCCCATACAAGTAACAACTGGCATACCATGACATTTGCATAAGAGATTATGAAGTAGACGGTCCATCAAATCTTGTTGATCTTTCAGTTCTTGTATCTATTCACGTGTAATCGTAATTATTCCGTCTATTTTCTCTGTTTCTTGTTCAATTAAATCAATTGTTTGGAGTGCAGCTGTAACACCTCTTTCTGCTGAAAAAACTGAAACTGTGGGTGATGCAAGCAATAATCACTGTCACTGTTGCTTTGTGAAATGACCTCAATACTTAACGTAGGATTCCTCCCTTCTGCCCACATAGCTTCATGTGCAGCATGAAACAAAGAAAACAAGTCAGCACAGCGTACCAGCTAACTGGCGGCCATCTTATATGTAAAATAATTCAAATTCATCATTGGCCAGGAACAATTAATGATGTGCCTCGTACATCTCTTTCCGGGATAACAGGAACTGTCGATGTCCTGGACCGATGCGTACGTGTGCCAGTATCATAGCCACTCTAGAAGAAACACTACAGGTTATTTGCATGCTGAAACTAAGATATATTAAGTTAGAGCAGCAAAGCAGGCGAAAAAAACACCATGTTTGTTGTCAAAGAATTTCAAAATTGGCATTGTCCTAATATAACAAATCAAGCCATCAACATGTGTGTCTCATACAGACTAACTGAACTAGTGTGGTAATGAATGTAGGGAATCAAGCAACTCGACTCTTTCCCTCATAAACTAATCATATCACTACATAACAGAAATATAGAAATATAACAAAAAGAGGTGCATGAGATTCCTTCAGCTGCTTAGAACTAGTCGAGACAACAAAGCATTAACCTAAAATATAAGAATAGCGTTTAAAAATGATCTATTGTATGGACTAGCCAAAAAAGTGACCTACAACCACAAGTGGCATTGATTTAATCATCAGGCAACTATGATAGTACCTTGGAAAAACAAGCAATAGACCAAGTGTCTTAAATAGACTACCAAAATCATTTCAGACAAACAAGATATCAACCATTCCTTTTCAGTAGCCAGATCATTCAAATATTTTGATCGTCGGGCCAGTACATAAAAAAAGAAGAGGTCATTTGCTGCCAAAACAATAGTTGGATGCATCCGAAAAGTAGCACAAACCTTCTTTGTAATTCCTACAGCTATTGTATTTCCAACTGCTGAAAGTATCATTGTACATATAACCAGGCAAGAAAATCCAATAAACAAACAAGCAAATGATGCATTGTGCACCTTGCAAGGTCAATGAAGTATTTAAACAATGTATGTCTAGGAACCACGTCAGAATATAGCATTGATGCAATCACAAGTCAACTAAAAATTCACAGGAACCATAATCAATTGAACCATATGGTGGCTAATATTAAACTCGCAAGATTATCTGATGATGTATAGATGAAAATCCCTTATTTATTATTAATCAAACATTGACAGAAATTGCCATCCCTAGTTTGGGACTGATGGGGCTCAAACCCGCAGCTTCGCCTTGACAGGGCGGTGCTCTGACCATTTAAGTTAAGAAACCATTACATTGCTTTAATGACGAGCAAACTAAAGAATCAAATTGGCAATAGACTCTATATGTGCATCATCTAGAGTAGCTACTGAGGTAATGAATTAAGCAATCAAACAACATGTGCATAAAAATGGTGAGATTAAACAAAATGCACTTAACTATTCAGAATTTATGCAAACGTTTCAGAAATGGTGAGATAAAACAAAATGCATTTAACTATTCAGAATTTATCTAAAAAACAAGTACACCTAATAAAAAGAAATGGAGGGAGCAATGATTCCCAACCTATTTCCATATGATATGCAATTCAAATAGACCATTGAGATTTTTCAGCAACAGGTTACTGTCTTTTATGCAAACGTTTCAAAAATGGTGAGATAAAACAAAATGCATTTAACTATTCAGAATTTATCTAAAAAACAAGTACACCTAATAAAAAGAAATGAAGGGAGCAATGATTGCCTAAACTATTTGCATATGATATGCAATTCAAATAGACGATTGAGATTTTTTAGCATTTAATTGTGTGAGCTATCCATAACATCTACTACCAGTTCAGAGTAGGATCAAAGTAGGAGTATAAGAAAAGGTTTTTTTCGAAATGGGACAAATGCTCTATCCTAGTCTATTAATTAAGGAGTTTTATAAGAAATTAAAATGTGCGAAATATTAGATAAACCTTCTCTCCCGATATAATTTCAACCAAACACTTAGTAAAACCCACAAATGTGCCTTTTTCTTGATATTGTCTAAGATAACTAATGGAAAAGGGTGCTTATCATGGAAAACCCGAGAATTCATTTTATTAAAAATTTCCCAACAAGCTAACAAAGTAAGGAAAGCTATAGCCTCGTGGTTTGGGATTGTGCCCCCATCATGGACAACCAACTTTTGATCGAAGAGTTTCAAACCTCTAAAATCACATCTTTCAAGAATCAAAGTAGAAGAACTCAAATCTCCTTTTCCCCAATATCGATCGTGAACTATATGTGCTAGGTGCCACGAAGATCTTCACCCCTGACCGACCCGCTAGGAATAGAGTCGAGGATAGAGGGTGGGGTCAGGATGGGATCTTCCGAGGGGGCGGTGAAGGATAGCGGCTCCATCGTTTGACGCAGAAGCTTGCCTTGTACACTATGGTGGCTGTCGGGCCCACGATTTAGGGGGTACCCTGACCCACTGGGGGTGAGGCCGTCGCTCGGGTTTGCAGTAACTCAGCCTAGGGCATGCCGAGCGTCGTCTGCACTTCATGAAGGAGACTCGGGGATGACATGACCCCTGAGAGTGGGGTATCCTTCTAGAGCCCCACTCCATTCAAGAGGGCACCCGCGCCCTCGGGACCCAACCAGGGTCCCCATGATAACTTGCTTATCACGTAGGAAGACGACAAGCTCAACGGGCGGTCAGCGTGTTGAACCGATCACGTGCCGACCTAGGGGACCCCTTCGCGAGGGGCAATATGCCCTTCTCGCTGAGGTCCCCGGAAGCATTTCCTACCACCACGAGGGACTCTCCTAGGGAATTCCCGTCTCTAGGCTATGCGGCCGCATCTTGATCCTCCATGGAGGGGGCATTGTCGGGTCCATCTCCTCCACGACAGGAGGAGCTAGCGGGTGCGGTCCGAGGAGAGTCCCCGTCCCTTGTCACGGGGTCGTCACTCGTCTCAAGTGATTTGGCCACGGTGGCTCGCGCCTCCGACGGAGGAGAAGGAAGGATGGGGCGCACCACCAGCGTATCTTATTCACGGAACTCTTCTTTAGCTTCCTTTTCTTTCAGGGGACCCTTGCTGCGAGGAAGAAAAATCATTGAGCGGAGAAGGCAATGGAAAGATAGAACGAGCTTACCTCGCAACGCCAAAGGCCTGGTGACTCTAGTTCCACCGCTTCATGCCAGGAGGATGAAATCCCTACGGAGCCCTAAGATTCGCCCCCTTCCGGAATACCCCCGTGAGGATGCCCCCACTCATGGTGGGCCTTGCAAGGACCGGGGCACTGACGCTGACCCCAACGAGAGCAGCTTGGGGGTTGCCCTTCCCGGCGTCGCTCCCCATGGTCTCGATCCCTTCTGAAGGAGCCATCCCGTCACCTCCGTCATGGGCGCCGAGCATGGACAATGAACCACCCCTCACAGGATTCAGTTGTCTCCCCACATGACCGGGCAGAAGGATCCCCCATTCGTCGAAGCGGGGAAGCAGGGTGCGGACCTCCTACTGCCTCTCATCGTGATAGAGCGGTTGATCCCCGACCGGTAGATCAAGTGCGACGGTCGTATGGAGAAGGTCATGAAGGAAGTCCGTGACAACCACATCGTCTGTGACACCTTCTCCAAGAGGAACCCGGTCCGACTCGGTCAGATCCCACAAATCCTTGTCATGCCGATATGGCGGGGCTATCCAACAACAAAGGAACTCCATGGAAACCAGCGTGCCGTTCAGCCTAGCCACGTCTAGCGCAGGGATGCGGGACTAGAGGGCGTCGACCTTTTCCCCCTCCAACACCTGGCTGGACCATAGCCCCTGGAGCTTATCAGCCAGCGCCGTCGGAGGCTAAAGCCAATGGTTCTCCTCCAAGGCCTCCATATAGATCCAATGCTTATGGAAGTCCTCCACCATGTTTGTCCGGCCCATGGAAACCCACGACGACCTGTATCTAACCTTGAAAGAGATGCAACCAGCGATGTACGCATCGAAGGTAATGCGGATCCTGTAAAGGTAGTGGAACAACGCCACCGAGGGTTTCACGCTGACAAAGGCCTCGCACCAGAAGGCGATCGAAAGGGTGGTGATAGAGTTGGGTTGGAGGTGTAGGGCTGAGATCTGGTAGTTGTCCAAGATGGCATAGAAGAAAGGGGAGAAGGGGATACCATCATGGTAATGATGTTGTGAAAGAAGAAGAGATACACCAAAACACCGAGGCCCTCCCGCTTCGTCGTGCCGGGCCACTCCCTAGTCTCCCCCATTCGTTCTGGCTTGATGCGAGCTGGGAGCAGAATTTGTCAATGCCGGATTTGAGATGGATGGTGGAGGGAAGAAACACACCCTCAACCTCAGCCTCCGTCTCCACCACCGGAGCCACAGATGTCTCCACTTGCTTCCCCTTCGCGGAGGAGGCTTTTCGGGGAGGCAACTCGGTCGTCAGTAACCGCTGGCTAGAGAAGGCAAATGGCGAAAGGGGGAAGAGCATCTCCAACAGAAGAGGAAGCACGAAGTAGCCGCTTGGGGAAGGCCCTCCCCCTCCTAAAAATAAAAGAAATAAGATGTTGGCATGGCCAGTTGGGCACAACCATCGAGGCCATAGATCCAAGATCCGAGGAGGTGGGGTGTCAGATCGTCTCAAGTGAACGGTGAGTCTGGACCCCCTGGCGAGGCATATCCACCGCAAATTCACGATGGCCTTGACCATTGTTTGGGTCCTTGCCCTTTCGCTACCGATGAGGCGGCGTTCGCAGACCAAGTGCCCGGGGGCTACTGTCGAGCCTGGGATTTACGGGGTACCCTAGCCCACTGGTCATGAGGCCGCCGCTCAGGTTTGTAGTAACCCGTCCTGGGGCACGCTGAGCCTCATCTGCGCTTTGTGAAGGAGCCTCGGGGAGGACACGATCCCCCGAGAGCGGGGTACCCTTCTAGAACCCCCCTCCTTTCAAGAGGGCGCCCGCGCCATCGGGATCGAACCAGGATCCCCACGATAACCTTCTTATCACCTAGGAGGACGACAAGCTCAACATGCGATCCGCGTGTTGAAGCGATCACGCCATCTGTGTCTTCAGAAGGGGGCCGCTAAGGGAGGAGATGTTGTCTGGCCGCATCCGTGCTAGAGATGCTCACGCCATCCGTGTTGGCCACCCTCTCTCTTTTTATTACTTTGATGCAAGGACATGGTGGGCGGCGGCAATAAGACGTCAGCGGCGACCACTGCTTTATGATGGATGGGCAGCTACAAAGACCCTAGCCCAAGTCCATGTTGGGGAGTCTGGTAGACCGGCAACCTTTGGGCGGCAATGTGGCAACCCTTCCCGCGTAACGAATTGAGGAACATGTCTGACGCCTCTATAAAAAGGGATCTTCTCCTACCTTAGAAGGAGATCGATCCCAGTGATAAAAAACCTTAAGGATACATCCACCATAGAATCCTCACGAAACATCGCAAGCAATACAACAAAGCAGGAGTAGGAACTTTACCTCCTCAAGAGGGTCTTGAACCAGGGTAAAAAAATCATGTGTCCACTCTCAGTCGTGTGCGAGCTCCTCCGCAGCCATCGTTGCCGACAAGACCAGAACGCGTGGTCAACCCCCTCTTGAACTCAGGGCTCGTTGGATCCCCGGTTCCTTCACGGGATGCAAAGTTCCGACAGTGGCCGGTGGCAGCGCACAGACACCAGACCGCTGTGGCGCCAGCGGCACGAGATCCACGACCAACTAGCAGGCATGCGCCGTCAGCGAAGCTGGGAAGGACCAAGCAGAAATTTCTTGGTAAGTTCTCTACAAACGACTAATGCACATAGTATGAGCAACACACTCAATCTAGCTAACCAAAAATTAACAGGTGCTATACTGCCATAGTTTATATACAATAAGAAACCTGCACACTGTTGGAAGGAAAAAAAATTCACAAAGTCCAGTCCATTCATGAGAGCCAAACCTCTCTAACTATACCACATTGGTTCATATTATGCTTTAGACTATAACGAGAACTTGAACACAAACAAACAAAAATAACTGAGCAGATGTGAATCTACAAACCAACCAACAAACCAGAACAGATGTGATTCTACGAACCAACCAACAATCCAAGACATGCTGACAGTACGGCATTTCATGGATCACGAGACAATCAGTCAATACATCGCATCGCAACTAAATCTGAAGTCATTCAACGATGTGTCAACTCAAGTACTCAACGATCACACAGAATATAAACAAAATAACTCGGGTAAAGAAACAGCTAACTATGCAACACAGCTATGTCTACACGTGTATGATTATAAGTTATAACAGCTTGATCAGCATAAAAAAGTTTTACATAGTATTTGATATTGATTGAGTTCCCTTCATAACCCTCATATGGTCTGGTCTAAGTTTTGGTGAACGAAAGACTACATAACAGTTCAAACGAAATCCCATCAGCATGTGGATAATATAATTGCATAAAAAGAGCACTTTTGAGGAATCAAAGTAGCAGAACTGGAAGTTCGTACAATAGCTTGTATACAGAAATTGATCGAGGAACTAGATGTGCTGGGTGCATCCAAGATCTCCATCCTTCACCGACCGGCTAGGGCTAGAGTCGACAATCGAGGGTGGGGTCAGGCCGGGATCTTCAAAAGGGGGCCGCTAAGGGAGGACCATGTGTTCGACGGTGTACACTGTGCTGGCAGCGCACATACACCAGAACGCGGTGGTGCCGATGGCGCAAGGTCCACGACCGGCTGGTAGGCAGGCGCCGGCGGCGAAGCTGGGAAGGACGTGGCTCCAGTAGTCGTCTTTCTTGCGCACCGAGATCATCGCGTAGTGGAAGGTTTCTGAGAGGGCGAGATAGGCGGCTGAAACACCGGCAAGGCGGGGCACGTTTAGGCGGACAGCCTGAGCGCCGGCAGCGAGGCGCCGGCCATTTGTCGAGTTGTAGAGGCCCTTGATGAAGTGGTAAGGGGAACCAAGTAGGCCGCCTGCCACGAGGCCGATTCCAGCAGCATCGATGATATAATCTGGGTACGGCTTGATATTCGGGCGAGGGTCCCGCATCCCTAGTCGCTAAACGCCTCTATGGCGGTGGCGGCGGGTCGGGGGCGATGGCGGCGTAAAAAACCTAGACGTGAAGGGACGATGGATGAGGGCACCGGCTGTACTACGCAGGGTCTCCGACAATTCGACGAACATCTATGTGTGTAGTACACATCTTTACCCATATAAAAAAAATTCCCGAGTTCACGTGAAAATTGAAACTGTACCACTGCGAATTGGACAATTAGAGTTATACCATCAGCCGACAGGTTTTATTACGTCTATGCCTCTAGACAGACGTGCCACCGGCAACCGTTATGTTGGACTCGATTGCGGTCTATTTGACTCGTTTTATTACATGTGGGACTTTCTTATTGTCATGTCAGTAGCGATAAAAACAAATAGATATATTGTCTTCTGACATATAGGACCAAGAACATCACCCACCATTAGATTTGTATTCCTTCCTACGTGCGGGATCCAACACTTAGCCCCATCGGCAGCAGTATAACGGTCAACAAACCTTATCCCTGAGACGTGGCCAGCCCTGACGCAGTCGCCCTAGGCATGCCAAACGGCTACATAGCCATGTCGGTTACATTCTGTTGATCTCGATACCATGATACGGTTGATCGTGCCCACTCAGAAGTATGTGTCTACTGGTACAGGAATGTCAGATTCATAAAAAGGCACTAGTTTGAGCTCAGTTTAGGACGAATGTGAGTAGGGACCCAACACATAGTCGTATCAACATCGTCGAAAGAATGCTCAGAACGTCTATCCGGAAGTCCTCCCAGGCCTCGTAGTGGCTGCCCTGGGCATGCCGAATGGCTACACGGCCATACCGGGCACATTCTACTAATCTTGGTGGCATGGTACAGTTAATCTTGCCCACTCAGAAGCACGCGTCTATTAGTACAGGAACGTCAGACTCATTGAAAGACATGAGTCTGAGCTCAGTTTAGAGTGAACTCTGAGTAATGTATTTTAGGTGTTCGTCGATTGAACTATATGGGACCGCATGACCTCAGGGACCCAACACATAGCCACGAGTGCATCGTCGAAAGAACGCTCAAGAAAGTCTGGGCATACCGAATGGCTTCATGGCAATGCAGGTCATGTTTTGTTGATCTCGGTATCATAATACGGTTGATCCTGCCCACTTGTAACCACATGTCTATTGGTACAGGAACATTAGATCCAAGGAAAGAAAAGACTTAGAGCCTAGTTTTAATCCAATATGAATACTGCATGTTAGATGTTTGATGACAAACTAGATGGGAACTAATTGAACGGATCAGAAATTTATCGATATATAAAACCATCACAGATCATATGGGTGCTGATGACAAGCATATCGTTCGAATTGGGATAGAATAAATAGTAACAGAGAAGCATCTGGCAGATGGCAAGTGCAACATCTAATTCGTTGGCATTGTTGCTAAGGGACCAAGTTCGTCGGTATTTGATGCTAAGGGAAAAAGTTCAGGTGTGTTTGACAATCAGCTTGTAATGAAACTCGAACAGGAAAAGAGGTTGCGCTTATCTGACGTAACTAAAATAGAAGATTATGTGCGGAACACTACTCGATCAAAAACTAAAATAAGATTTTTCATTAATAAACGAGCAGAAGTTTACAATGCAAGTAAACAACTACTCAATGCTAGCAGAATTCACGGTATCGCACTACTGCTGGTGTGGTGCCTCCTCCGGCACCGTTGCTGCCACATCCACCATCAGCAGCACTGGCTGGTCCTCCAGCACCAGCACCGCCACCTCCACTGTCGGCAGCTCCGGCATTACGAAGTGGATTGAAGAGGTTCATACAGAAAACAATTTTTTGCTAATATCGCAACACCAATGTCAGGATCTATCTATGAGTTAAGCAGTAACAGGGATGAGGCTTTGGTAACATACCCTTGTAGACCGAACGTGGTTAACATCCCACGGGAAACGTGAATGAAGTAGTTGAACTCATAGCCGACCTCAAGGTCATGAAGCTCCTCGCATGTCACCTTCAGGTCCTTACTTGACAACTCTGGTGCCACAAGTGGCAGCGCCTCCGAGGTCTCGCACACGCATGGTGTTTGACGATGACTCCCATTCTCCTTGATCTAGTCGGGATACGGAAGTAGACCCTCTAGAACTAGGATATAGCAGCGACAGCATCCCAGGGTGGTGTCATCTCCCACGTGCGCAGTTCTTCTTAGAATCATACTCGCGAGATTCAACGGAGAGAGAGAGAGAGTGTGAAGAATTCCATAAGGAAAATAGACTTAGGAAATCCCTCCTTTTATTTGTTATATTTAATCCATCAATATTCCCCTCATTATATAGGGGAAACGGGAGGAACCCTTCTCCCCAAAGTCCCGGGGTGGGAAAAAGGAGAGGAGGAGGTGGGATGGTGCGCCAGCCAGTCGGGTGGTCCCCGCCAGCCTAGTTGCTCGCGGCCCATGGTGCGAGGCAGCGGCTGGCCGGGTGGGCCTCGCCCGCCAGCGCGCCCGCCTGCGTGTGCCCTCCCGCGCCTACTCACGCATGGTGGGCCATCCGGTGGGGTCCAGCAGCGGCGACAGCTCCACTTTGGGGTGGCTTCCCTTTGGGCCTTTTCCCTTCAAGGAATTGGCCCAATAGAGGAAGATCCCCTATTAATTTTAATTTCAAATAATTATTTAATATATTAATTCACAATTAATATGTAAATGCATATTATAAAATCTCTCTTAATCCGACATCTTTCGGCTCCTTCCTAACATCTTCGGATTCCCCTTATAACTATTCCGGCAAATCTTCGGAACGATTCTGACACTCTCTTTCTCATCGACGATCCTATCGCTTACATAATGATCTCAGAATATCATAAGACCCGTAAGTGTATTACCCTATGGTTCGGAAATGTCATATACATGATCGGGAACTCTCTCATATCAATGATCAATAGCGGGACCAGGATGCCCATAATGATCTGCATGCATTTCACGATGTTTTGTTGTTTGAACCATAAACTTTGTGCCTTATTCCTTTTGTTACTTCGATACATGGCTTGTTCGAGATTTGATCATTGGTATCCACATACCAATCTCGTTACTGACAGGTCCACTTATCTCGTTATCGTAATATCGTATCCCCATGACCTAGTCATATGCTGCAGCTTATTGGATACAATGTCACCGAGTGGGCCTAGTGTATCTTCCTATCACATGGGCGAACAAATCCCGATCTTGATGCATACGCCTCAATGTGTCCCTATGAAATACCCAACATGTTACTTTATGATCATCCTGTTAAGGTGTGACGGTTGATGTAGTCAAAGCAGCCACGGGTGACAGTGATTAAATACGATCTCACGATTTGAGCAGAACGACACTTTGTTTCTATGTCAACACCTAGATTTTTAAGTCTAGTTGCCTGTTATGCCGTACATCGCAATCCCAGGATTACCATTTTCGCGAGACATAATAGAAGTGGTACCACAGTACATCATCCATTACAAACCATATTAAAGGTCTTACAAATAAAGGATCTCATGATCCAGTCTTAATACAATCAAAGCAGCGGAAAGTAAACGTAGTGGGGATTCATATTCAGGGTCACAAGTAATGCTGACGATGGGAGATGATCCTAGTGGTCATAGACCTCCTGCTGTCCATCTTCCGGGTAATCCTCCTCATAGTCTGGCCATGGACAAAGCCATGAGTACTCTTTAAGTACTCGCAAACTAACACTAGGATAATTAAGGTATAACTAGTAGGAGTCATAAGCTCTAGGTTTGTTTGCAAAAAGCCAGGTTTATTTCATAAAGCTTGAAGAGTAAAGTCCTAATTTAGTTCTCTACATCATTTAAGTGGGAACTTAGATTTCATGTCCACAACTCTGTTGTGGTCAAGTCAAGGTCATCCTTCTAGTCACAAATCATTTTGAAAACATCGTCTGACAACGGAACAGTATGGCCACTCCAA
Source organism: Avena eriantha (assembly GCA_910589775.1). NCBI lineage: Eukaryota > Viridiplantae > Streptophyta > Magnoliopsida > Poales > Poaceae > Avena > Avena eriantha. Next base: position 112,203,135 of record OU342742.1, on the reverse strand, counting down.
CTGTCCGTAACAACGGACGTAGCTATTCAAATAGTTGACACTCTGCAGAGGTGGTACACTTTGACCACAAAATTCGATACATCCGTCAGGGGTAACCCTGAATCATCATACTTGGTATGTAGATAATCAATCCTAACCTTTCAATTACACACCCTAGTATAGGCACCTCCCCTATGAGTTTGGCCTTCCAGCCATGGCCATCTGCCATCCTGGGCACTACATTGGTGGACATTATCACGAGGTAGCCTCAGCTCAACCTCTTTCGCAAGGGAACCCATACTAAGACACATAAACTTCCAGTCAAGCCCTACCCAACTCAGGTATTATGGTTTTACGATAATATTGGAATGGTATCGCATCCTAACCCAACCATCAATTTTTATCAAAGTCAAGGCTCATGCCTCAACATTTTCATCATCAAACCATGGTGTATTGATACATTGCAAATGTATCTATAATTTTTATGTTCCATGCTTGGTTTTATCTACTTTCTTATGTTTCGTCCACACTTTGGACTACTTTTCATATGATTTCTTGGACTAACCTATTAACAAGAGCCATAGTGCCAGCTGCTTGTTTTCTGTTGTTTTTGGTTCCAGGAAAGTCAGAAAATGAATATTCTTGGAATTGGATGGGACAAAAGCCAAAGTTATTATTTTAGCGAGGGACACCTGGAGCCAGAATACGAGACGGAGAGGGGCTGGGCCCCGGCCACACCACCTGGCTGCGCGTCTAGGCCTGGCCCGCGCCAAGGGGTGGTCTGACCGCCCCAGGCACCCCCTCGGCCTCTCCATCCGCCTATATATTGCCTCTGATACGGAAACCCTAAGGACTCGATCAAAATTCCACGAAAGAGTCTGTAGCCGCCGTCATCTCCATCCCTAGATCGAGAGGGATCTGGAGCTCTTCCCAGCACCCTGCCGAAGAGGGGAATTCACCCTGGAGGCCTTCTTCATCATCATGCAAGCCTCCGGTGTGATGCGTGAGTAGTTCATCTATGGACTATGGGTCCATGTAGTAGCTGGATGGATGGTTCTCCTCCTTTGTGCTATCATGTTTAGATCTTGTGAGCTCCGTTCATGATCAAGATCATCTATTTGTAATTCTGGATGTTGTGTTTGCGAGGATCCGATGGATATTGAGATGCTAATTCAGATTGATTATTGATTCTATCATGTCTTTGTTATTTGTGATCTTGCATGCTTTCCATTGTCAGTAGCTATCTTGGCCAAGTAGATGCTAGCAACTCCAAGAGTTAGTATTTATGCTCGATTGTGGGTTCATGCCTCTGGCAATCTAGGGAAGTGACAGAAATCTCTAAGGTACTAGATGTGTTGTTGCTACTAGGGAGAAAACAACAATCCTTTGTTCATAGAACAATCAGATTGTTAACTTTACACGCAGTTCGTAAAGCAATAATCTATTGCTTGCAACTTAATACTGGAGGGGGTTCGGATGATAACCTGAAGGTGGATTATTAGTCATAGATGCAGTTGGATGGCGGTCTATGTATAATGTTGTAATGCCCAGACGAATCTCGAAGGATTCAAGATGAGTAGTATATGCTTGTATGCTTTCTCGATGTTTGTCAATTGCCCCGCTGTAATTTGTTCACCCAGCATGTTATCTATCTTAAGGAGAGCCACCTCTAGTGAACTATGGACCCTGGTCCTTTCTTTTACATTCAATCTACAATCAAACTGTTTACTGCTTTGTGTTTACTTTTTGCAAACTATTACTTCCTTCCATTCGATACGTTTAATCCTTTGTTTTCAGCAAAACCGATGAGATTGACAACCTCATCGCAAGTTGGGGACGGAGTTCTGTGGTTGTGTTGTGTAGGTCTCCACGTTGCTGCTGGCACCGGTAGTGCGCCCTGCCAAGGCTCAGCTAGCAACACCTTTGGGGTGTTTCCTTGCTCCTACTGGATTGATAACCTTGGTTTCGTACTGAGGGAAAACTTGCTGATGTGCTCATCATACCTTCCTCTTGGGGTTCCCCAACGAGCTCGATATATTTTGGGCCATCATGTATCATAACACATGTCAAAACATTTCAATAGAATGAACTATGATTCCAAGGTTTTCATAATCATTTTCACCAACTACTCCCATCTAAAGTAAACCAGTTTTATGCTTAGCTCTAGCCACTAGTATTGAGGGTATCACTATTGGGGGTGCTAATCAAGTATAAGTATCCAAGTCTAGTTCTATGATCTTAATGGTATCCATCCTATTTTCCACTAATCATAATTTATTAACTAAGTACAACTATAGAAAAGAGAAAAGCAAAGCTTGGAGTAAAACCGGGAATTGCTAAAGTTGTATCTAAAAGGTTTGCATATGGTATTTGTACAAGTTAGCTTGCATAGCTAAACTTGCATGGATATCTTGCATAGGTCTAGCTTGCACATATAGCTTGCATAGTTAGCATGCAAAGTTCTAGCTTGCATAGTTAGCATGCAAAGTTCTAGCTGCCTTGTTGGTTGTAGTCGTTGAAGTTTTCTTCTTCTTCCTCGAAGTACTCCTCCTCAGTGTATCCCGGGTCTGTACTAGCGTCTATAAATACATTCAATGTACACAACCACCAAACAACATTTCACTACTTCTATTTAGCACACAGGGGCTCATAAAAGATGATCTAGCATCTTCTCAATCTTCATATGGAATATTAACATTTTCTTAATTTTATTATTTTAGAAAAGTAATTTCTACTCATTTTAAGTCCTTAAGATTTAATATTCTCCAATTAAAATAGTGGATCATGTTGACCATGTCATCACCATCTATTCCAATACATGTAAATGTGATTTCATATGGTGATCATATATTACAATATTTTATATTACAATTTAATAATATTAAAGTGACTAGAAATACCTATCTAGCACTCTTTTAATACTAAGCCATGTTTAATATTTGTAAAACCAAATCTTTTTACATATTCATGTAGAGAATGGAAAATGTGAATTTTGAGAGGTGGAATCATCTCAATAACATTTATAGTTTATTTTAGAAAAATGTTTGAAGTGTCAAAAGTCTCTGTTTTATTATTTTTGGTATAGGTGATCTATGATTCTAAATGGTTTGAATCCAACGGGAGAGATTAGATAATTTCAATACCTTTCCAACAAAATTGGAATCATGCATTTTGGTTCATTGAATCTCTTTGAATTGAATTTTGAATCTACTGATAGAATTTGATTCTAGCTAAAATGGAAAAATCTGATTTGAATCAATGGGGTCTGTGCGGGAAAAGAAATGGGCCGGCCCAAGTGCACAGAGCTGGCACAGTGGGCTGCTGACAGAACGGTCCCACGGGTCAATGACTCATCTAAACCGAAACGGTATCTCTCAATCTCATCCCTACGATTAGACTAGGAACTACGGCTGTGGTTCGTCGTCTCCGTCGAACTGCTCCGACGAGACTCAAACCCTAACGCGGCAGTGGGGGTCACTGGGGACTTACCAGGGCTCCAGCTAGGGTTGGTGATGACGGCGGTTCGATTGGCGGTCATGACAGCTCCTGGGCTGGCCGCAATCAACAGCTTCCTTCCTCGACTGCAGCGGCGGACTCCGGCCAAATTCCGGCATCGTGGTGCTTCCCTTGCTCTGGGGAAGGCTCGTAGAGGTTCCTGGGTGAGTGTGGAGTGGAATGGTGTGGAGATTGAGGTCTGTGGTGGCCTCTATTTATACACCAAGGGTGGAGGCAGGGCGACATGGTCCGGCTTCTCCGGCGACATTGCTACAGGTCTCGTTGATCATGGCGGAGGGCATGGGTTGGTGCGGCGGGCTATGGCGATCGTCACGCGAGTGACGGCACGGAAAGGGGCGGTCTCTATTGGTCAGGCGATGTCGGCACTCTGTTCCAGTACGTGGGTGTTTGTCACTTGGTACGGTGGTCACAGGGCACGCGGTGGTGAACGATCATGTCTAGGAGGTCACTGGTGCCACGGCGACGGCGGGTATGAGCGGAGAGAGGGAGGCGTGGCATATGCATGCGAGGAAACTGTGGCGCTTTGTCGTGCTCTCGGCATGGCAGTGGATTAAATGGACGCGGCTGGTCTGGCTCCGTCTCGCCTCGCCGTTGGTCAAGGGGTGGACAGGGGTGGCGGTGAGATCATGGCTACTTGCTAGACATCGTGGGAGCGGGCAGCGCGGCGTGCAACGACTGGTTCGTGCTCGACCGGCATGGCCAGCTTGCTACAAGCATGGCACTGGTGCAAAGGTGGGGATGAGGCTCTCCACTCCACTGCCAAGTACCAGGCATGATCATGGACAATTGAATGGATTTTTGAATGATTTTTCGTGAGTGATCTTATTACTTGCTTAGTAGTCTATGGTTACTGGGATTTGTCAAGGGGAATTGGTTTGAAGGGTTTTTGAAAATTGATGACTAGGCATATGAACTTGATTCAATTTTACAATGCCACTTAAATAGATTTGAAAATAGTTTCTACCACTTTGTAAAGTTTGCTTGGATTCACTTTTACTTGGTCTAGCAAGGGGTGAAAAGAATTGGAATTGTTTCTGTTGGAAATCTTTTACTAGGAAAACTCAAAGTGGTCTAGTGGATAATTTTGGCCAAAGTGACCATATGGTTATATGATTCATATTTGATTTTCTTCTTGTTGGGTTTTTCTTGGGAATGATCTAGATGATGTAGTATTCATTTTTAAACTAAGCCTTATTATTTGTATCAATCAATCATGGCAATTTGAATCATCCATACACTAATGCAAATCACACTTGCACTCATATTGAGTTTAATAATAAAAGTTTTTGTTAACCCTAAACTTGGGTGATTAGAGCTTGATAAGCTTGATTAATATTTTTGGGATGTTACATTCTAATTATTGAAATGATAAACCATGTGACTTTGATCACATTGCAATACTTATGTGAGTAATATCTATCACATGATTCACTAATGATATGACTTAATTGTCAACTGGCATAAATGCTCCATGATTAGAAAACCTTGATCATCGGTTGTCCAACAAACTAGTTGTATAGAGGCTACTAGGGACAGTGGTTTGTTTATACACCATACATGTATCAATGTTTCCACTTGACACAGTTATAGATAAGTGAAAAACTATTACGAACTAGTTGAGATATGATAATAAACTTATTTATTATTTGCCTCTAGGGCATATCTCCTTCAATCTCCCACTTGCAATAGAGTACAAATAATCTAGTTTCATATATTTCTAATCATGAACACGTGTGTTATGATCATGCTTTGATCTGAATTACAAGATCGTTTGTCCTTTGCAAATCATTAATGTCTCCTTGTTTTTCCATTCATAACATTATCACATAATGTGTCGAAGTATTTGTTTTGCGACTTAGTGAGACTTTGTTTCTTAGTGTTTTAGCATGATGGTCTATCAGTCACGAGAACTTTCAAATTTGTCATGTGTACACTAGAAACACACTTAGTTGAAGTCGAACTTCATTATCCAAATTTATCATACTTGATATACCTGAAGTAGTCTCCTACTTCTTTGTCCATGTAGATCGTTTCTATTCAACTAAGAACCGAGGGTAAGCTCATTTATGGTCTAGTGATTTATGAATCACTTCGGAACTTGTTCTTTCATCAAGAACATGGGTAACATTTTGTCAAATATTTCAAGATGGTGAAATATGGAAGAGACACATGATAGATTCATATGAGATGAACATCATCCCTTTCTTCATTTTCAACCATAGTTGACAACACCCATTGTTTCTCCTAGGTTTCACAAGTAAGAACATGCTTCTTAATTTGTTCTATTTTGAATCACTTTAGAATATAGGACATTATGCACTGTCTTCAGAATTATGACATCAATGGTTTTATTAAACACACCCATCTATATGTATAGATTCTGATGTTTAATATTTTATTCAACTTCATTTATAAATAAATATTACACTATTCAATGTATGTCGAATACATATACTAGAATGCCATCACGCTCCCACTCAAATATGCTATCACATATGAGAAACATGATATCCTTATAGATCCCACTCAAATATGTCATTCACATATTTGATGAAGAAATTATTAAGTTTCCACTTAAATACTTCGCAATATTTTGGTGATTCCAATTTTTTTGATCTTATATCAAATCAAGAGCTTCCCATTATGAGACTTCAGCATCCATTTGCTAAGTATATATCCAACAGACTAAATCATTGCTTTACAAATGTAGTCAATCATTTTAATTTTGTCAAAACTATTTCTGTGACAAATCAAGCTTTACGTCTCCCTGAAAAGGTTGTAATGCCCGGAAAATTTTCTAAAATAAAAATTGCCTGTTATTTTTTTATTTTGTGCATCATCATGACATCATGCATATTTTGCCTCAAAAAATATTTTTCCAAAGGCCTACTTTGTTTTCTAATTAGTACCCTCTTTTAATTTCAAATAAAATCCAGGTCTTTCCTGATAATTTGTTTGCCTAAAACTATTTGCAAAAGTGTTTTAAAAATAAAACAAATAAATAAAAATGTTTTAGTGGAGGCGACCGCCGGCTAGGCCCAAAAGCCCAGCCAGCAGCCACCTACCACCTCGCTAAGAAAACCCTAACACCAAACACCACCCGCCGGGCCTGTTCGTCTGCGGTACCAAAGTTCACAGGCAAGCGCATGGCAGTACCTAAGTTGCCTGAAATTGCTGCGTTTTGAAATGTTGGGCCGCCAACTACTAAGAGGGGCCATTTCGAGGCAAACTCATCTCACCCCTACCAAATTCAAACATTCTGTTAAACTGCCCCATGAAGTAGACGGTTGGGACCCTCATGTTGGTCATCTGTCCGTGACGCGAGCGCCAACGCGGCAACCTCTAAGGCAAATCGAGTAGCTAAGTGGATTGCATGTGTTGACCAATTTCACAAATCCATTCCCACCTTTCCCCTAGCACCGGCGGCGTTAGAATCCACCCTCCAGGCAGGACGATCCCTTCGAACATTTGACTTCTGGCGCCCAGTTGCTGCGCCCAGTCGCTGATCCCTTCGGACATTTGACTTCTGATGCCGTAGCCGCCGTTGCAAGGCTCTAGCCCACCTCCGCCGCCGACGAGCCAAGCAGCTTGGAGGATGGCAAATCCTACTACCAAGGAAGCAGAAGTTCGGGCTACAAGCGGGTGAGCTACCCTTCTCTTTGCTATTCGCACTAATTATAACTGCTAGCTAGCTACTGAACCTCAAATTGTTTGTTAGCACAACGCTGACAAACATATTTTGTCCATAGTTTTCTGTCAAGTGGGATCTCCACGGACCACCCTTACCTGGTTATGGTAGTCCTCTTCAGGTACGACTCTAAGGGCAAGTGGTATGGACACCATTGTATCACAATGGAAGAAGCGCCTGCGCCGATCTGCACTATATCTGGTATGGTTGCTGCTCTGCATAATCATGATGAATTATGGCCGAAGCAGACTGCAAAGTTCAGCTTCATGGATGAACGTGGCATCATGGTTCCTCTAACGTGTGACAGTCAGCTAATTGGGTTGATGAAAAGGTATGCTTTGGCTTGCATGTTTGAGCTGAAATGTGATGTACTAGATGTGGAAGCTGCTGCAACTGGGAGTCGCCCTTCTATTCTTGGACAGGGTGGTTGCTCGAACCCAATTAGCTCCTGGTAAGCAAAGGTCTCTTGGGGTTCGCATGTTTGTGCTGAATTGTAATTTTTGTTTTATTTACTCTGTAGATATTGGGCAGTTATGCAACAGTCTTGTTTCTTGGACAGGAAGCGCCACAAGGTTAGAAACATGACTGCCAGGTCAGTCATTTTTCTGCCCGAAGAAATTAAAAACGAGTGGAAAGATGATGCTGGGCATGATTCTGGTGCCCATTGTCTCGGCGATGCAAAGTACGTGAAGCTAAGAAAATTGGCACCGAGGAAGAGGAAGAAGGCAGGAAATGAAGAAGCCAGTGGACGTGAATTCTTCGTACCCAGGCTGTGGAAGAAGGCTGCTAGCAATGAAGATGCATAGTAATGTGTTGAACTTGAACCTATATATGTAATTCGGTTAAATTCTGGAGCTCTGTGTGTGGTACTTTGTTGGGCGAAACAATCAACCCACGTTCTCGGAGTAAAATGTACCGCGACTTAGGGTTTGGAAACACCCGAGTCAGTAGTTGAATCCGAAACTGTGATTGTGCCACTGCTATCTGAAAACACGCAGCAACGGTTCCACGATTGTTGAGGGGTAGGAAGTCTCCAAATTCGATGGAATGTAAGTGGCACAGAAATAAATTATTTAAGCTGCCATACTGCACGAAGCAGCAACTTATTTTAGATGCTACACAACGACGTGGCAACATAAACAGCAATGGCAACCGATAATGCCCAGATGAGGAGGAAATCGGTACCACTTTCTAGCCTAATCTTGAGCCCGTCTATCTCATCGCCTCTCTGTTCCTGCATCCCCTGCATCTAGCGAAGCTCCTGGATCTCCAGTAACCGGGTGTACGTGCTTCCACTTTATAAATTGTGGTTGTGCCATTTGCATGCAAATCCACGTAGATTACGTTTAAACAAACCACCAATGTCAGAATACACTAGTAGAAAATGGGTCTTTGGTCCACGGTCACGTTCCCAATCCAGGACAGAGATCTAAATCGAGGCAGAAATTGATCTAAATCGCAAATTCTTCCACAAATTAATCGAGACAGAGATCTAAATCGAGGCATTTCATTAATTCAACCACAAATTCTTCTAAATAAAGGTGCGATTTCACATCCTACATTAATTCAACCACTAGTCAAAAATTTCACTTCTGCTGCCACTGTCCTCTGAGCCGCCGGCTTCCTCGTCATCGTCGGACAGAACCTCCACGATTTCCGCACTGTTCGTGAGACAGAGCACCTCTTCGTGGCGAGCGGCAGCGATGACGGTGTACTTGGTCCGTCCAGGGACGGACCAGAACCTCTCCCGTCCTTCTCGGTTGCGGAGATCCTGGTGCACCACGTGCCCATAAACGATGCGGTTGCCAATCTTGGCCTTCCGCTCCTTCTTGAACAGCGCCGGCCAGTACGGGCTGGCCGCCGCATACCGGGGCAGTGCCCTCTTCCACGCAGGCATCTGGCGGCGGCGCACCGCGATTTCGCTCTCCATATTGGCTCGGCTAGGGAGCAGAGCCACCAGCACCCCCGCATAGCTGATGCGCCATCCGTGGGGCGCCGACGCAGCCGGCGGTGCGAGGATGTCGAAGTGCGCGAACATCACCGCCTCATAGAAGTTTAGCGCGGGCATCTCCATAGCGGCGTGGTGGAGATTGGATAGGGAGCGAGGGGATGAATGACGAAGCAACTGTGGAGATTGGAGAGGATGAGGAGATGGAAGACAAAGCGACGCGCTGTGGCGCCTCCTATTTGTACACGAGGACGACGAAGCGACGGGCGTAATATCCAAGGGGCATTGGTCAGACAAAAGGAAGTAATGCAGGGTTAAGACAGATTAACAGGCGACCAATTTTTTTCCTCCCAGGACTCCGGGGCCAATAATTCAGACCGCTAGGTTAACAAGTACAACTATTACAACTTAAAAAGGCATGGAGCTTAAGCTAAATAGAACTAGTTATCACACATCTCCTTGATCTTCCTAATCTTAGCCCGATGCGCATCTTCCTACGAGAGCAAGGATGGAATTGTCTACTCCTTCCTTTTAGCATCTTCCTTGCACAACTTCAATTGTTTCTCTGCATTTTTCCTCATGCACTTGTCAATACTCGTAGTTGTGAACTGCAGGACTTTGGCCTGGTGAAGATCATTCCTTGCTTGAGTTAGTTCTTGCTCTGCTTTAGCCTTCAGGGCCAACGTCGCGTCCCTATCCTTCTCGACTTTGCTAACCTTGTCTTGCACCCACCTGAGATCTTGCTTATGCTTGGTCGTGTCAACTGGTTCCCATAGCTTCATCTCAACACTGTCAAGAAGTGAGATGAATACGGATTCTTTAACTCAATAGTCATTTCCCATAGTTTGTCCAGCATTTTCTGCATCGATTTGGGCCACTCTGGATCTATCCATTTGACAACACTGCAACTTCCGCCTTGCATCATTGCACGATGTCCTTGACACCGTAGAAACCTCCTCCTTGCGTTTCGTCCTTCGAACGCTACAAATTTAGCGGGCACATATCCATGTTTACATAGCAGAGGACTGTCTTCATCCGCTAAACCGTGATAGTCGGAGTCATACATCGTCTGGTTGGCCTAACACATCATACACACATGAGTAAACAGATTAGATCTAGCTCAAAAAATAGATAACTGGCCACAGATGATAGAGATAGAGATGAGACGACTCACATCAAAATCACCATCCCTGTCGTCACGACGCATTTCCTCGTTGTCTCCCCTTGAACCCATGGTGAGAGGGGAGGGGGTGGCTGTCGGAGAGGGGATTGGGATGGAGGCGTCGTCGGCTTACGGCTACGGCAGGATGGGAGTGAAGTGGGGAAACCGGCTTCGAGGGGAAGGAAGAGAACTACGGGGAGGAAAACAAGTAATGGGGATGTGACATTGGGATATGGCCCACTGAACTTGTGAGTCGTGACACTCGCAACAGGGGAGCGCCCGGTGTTGCTAGTTTGTCCAGAGCAATCCTGGCCAATTATGCCACAAAACAGCCTACTCGCGGATCGCTCTCACGAAGACCATCCCAATCATCCAAGCGCCCCGATCGAACGGCATGTAACAATCGTCAATGAGAACAACTGTGTTAGGGCGTTCCTTCTACAAGACTTGGTCTAACGGCCACCCATTGGGGGGCTAAGGTTAGGGCTCTCCTAAGGTTAATTAGGATCCATATGTGGTTTGTGAAAAGAGCAGACATGCAATGGCACGGGTGGATCCATGTGTGGTTTGTGAAAAGAACAGACATGCAATCACACTGGGTGGATCCATGTGTGGTTGAACACACATGCAATGACACTTGTGATATGTGGTTTGTGAAAAGAACAGACATGCAACGACTCTAACTATGGTTAATGAAAAGAGCAGACATGCAATGACACTGGTGGATCCGTGTGTGGTTCACGAGAAGAACACACATCCATTGACACTGGTGGATCCTTATGTGGTTTGTAAGAAGAACATACATGCAAAGACTCTAGTTGTGGTTCATGAGAAGAACACACATGCAATGACACTGGTGTATCCTTATGTAGTTTGTGAGAAGAACAGACATGCAATGACTCTAGCTGTGGTTCATGAGAAGAACACACATGCAATGACACTGGTGTATCCTTATGTGGTTTGTGAGAAGAACACACATGCAATAACTCTAGATGTGGTTCATGAGAGGAACACACATCCAATGACACTGGTGGATCCATGTGTAGTTTGTGAAAGGAACACACATGCAATGACACTGGGAAGAACACACATGCAATGACATTAGTGGATCCATGTGTGGTCTGTGAGAGGAACACACATGCAATGACACTGGGTGTGGTTCATGAGAAGAACACACATGCAATGACTCTAGTCGTGGTTCATGAGAAGAACACACGTGCAATGACACTAGTGGATCCATGTGTGGTCTGTGAGAGGAACACACATGCAATGATACTGGGTGCGGTTCATGAAAAGAACACACATACAATGACACTAGTGGATCCTTATGTGGTTTATGAGAGGAACAGACATCCAATGACACTGGTGGATCCTTATGTGGTTTGTGAGACGAACACACATGCAATGACACTGGTGATATGTGGTTTGTGAAAAGAGCATACATGCAATGACACTGGTGGATCCATATGTGGGTTGTGAAAAGAACAGACATGCAATCACACTGGGTGGATCCATGTGTGGTTCATGAGAAGAACCCACATGCAATGGCACTGGTGATATGTTATTTGTAAAAACAACAGACATGCAAAGACTCTAACTGTGGTTAATGAAAAGAGCAAACATGCAATGAAAACAGTGGATCCATGTGTGGTTTGTGAGAAGTACACACATCCAATGACACTGGGTGTGGTTCATGAAAAGAACACACATCCAATGACACTGCTGGATCCTTATGTGGTTTGTGAGAAGAACATACATGCAATGACTCTAGATGTGGTTCATGAGAAGAACACACATGCAATGACTCTAGCTGTGGTTCCCGAGAAGAACACACGTGCAATGGCACTGGTGGATCCATGTGTGGTTTGTGAGAGGAACAGGCATGCAATGACGCTAGGTGTGGTTCATGAAAAGAAAACACAGCCAATGACACTGGTGGATCCTTATGTGGTTCATGAGAAGAACACACATGGAATGACACTGGTGGATCCATATGTGGTCTATGGAAAGAACAGACATGTAATGACTCTAGATGTGGTTCATGAAAACAGCAGACATGCAATGACACTGGTGGATCCATGTGTGGTCTATGAGAGGAAC